>JASDQU010437065.1:31255-41580 GCA_032191745.1 Picea mariana | reverse complement strand
CAGTGTCCTTCTGTTCTTCTTTTGAACAGATTGTGAAGAAGCTAAATTTTGCAGTATGAGATACTACCTTGCGACACTTTTTAGGTGGAACAATAGTCGGAACTACCTCTGGTATTCTGTAGATATGACTCCCCAAAGTAACAATGACACTACGGGGTCAAGACTCATAAACAACATGGCGCTTCCACTGATCCGGATTATTTTTGGCACGAAATGAGATCGAAGATATAATAATGAAATGCACAGATATTCAATAATATAACATAAATGTATCAGATATGCAACCATAAGCACATGTATACAGTAATACACAATTTCTATTAATGAAATAAATGTACAGAGACTGTAAAATATAGAGTGAAAGACTCGCTAGAATGGTGGGAGCTTATCTCTAAGAAGATATGTGAAGTCTACTTGCATTCGCAAGAAGATGATTACAATGAGGATCTGAAGACATTTTTACAATAAACATGAATTCCAATAACCCTATACATCCAAAAACCTAACCCTAGGAGATGAAGTGCCAAAAGTCATGTGGGCCCCGTTTGGGTAAGTTAGTACATCAACTTCCTGGGGTTGTAACTTTCACATACGATCTCCGTTTTAGGCGTATAATAGCTCGTTGGAAAGGTATAGTCGAATAGATTCATTTTTGGGGCTCGATTATGCCTTTGGTTATCATTGTGAACATCAATCTCGAAAAACATTCATTTGGGCCTTCAAAATGGCCCCGGAAGTTAAAACCTGCTAAAAATAGTAAATTGTCAAAATTGCCAAAAAACTGTTTTGAGCCAGTTGGAAAAGTTTGGTGGCCAATGATATCCACCTAGATCAATCCCCCCTCCTTAGGAAGCAATGGTATCCATTGGGTTGAGTTCCCCGGGGGAGGGAAAAGCGTTTGCTAGATCTGCATCTTGGTGAGCTGCTTGTATTGCTGGAAACATCGCGCTGCTCAGTTTGTGGAAGTATGTCAAGAACCTGTTGAGGCTGAGGCTATTAAAAAAGTCGAGATACATGAGAGGATGATGTGCATAAGGAATATTTACGCTTTGCTACATCCTGGTCAACCTTCTTCTATATGATAGAAGGTGCTTGGGGCGAGGCTGTAGTGGTTGCAGTGTCCTTCTGTTCTCCTTTTGAACAGATTGTGAAGAAGCAAAATTTTGCAGTATGAGATACTACCTTGTGGCACTTTTTAGGTGGAACAATAGTCAGAACTACCTCTGGTATTCTATAGAAATGATCCCCCAAAGTAAAAATGACACTACAGGGTTGAGACTCATAAACAACATGGCGCTTCCACTGATCTGGATTATTTTCGGCACAAAATGAGATCTGAGATATAATAAAGAAATGCACAAATATTCAATAATATAATAGAAATGCATCAGAGATGCAACCATAAGCACAGATATACAGTAATACATGATTTCTATTAATGAAAGAAATGTACAGAGACTGTAAAAATACAGAATGAAAGACTCGCTAGAATGGTGGCAGCTGATCTCTGAGAAAAGATGTGACGGCTACTCGCATTCGCAAGAAGATGATTACAATGAGGCTATGAAGGAATTTTTACAATAAACATGAATTCCAAAAACCATAGACATCCAAAAATCCAACCCTAGGAGATGAAGTGCCAAAAGTCATGTGGGCCCTGTTTGGGTAAGTTAGTACATCAACTTCCCAGGTTCGTAACTTTCGCATATAATCTTCGTTTTAGGCATATAAGAGCTCGTTGGAAAGGTATCATCGAGGAGATTCATTTAGGGGGCTTAATTATTCTAGGGGTTATCATTGAGAAACTCTATATTAAAAAACCTTCATTTGCGCCTTCAAAATGGCCACAAAAGTTAAAACCTGCTAAAAATAGTAAATTGCCAAAATTGCCAGAAAACTATTTTGAGCCAGTTGGAAAAGGTGGGTGGCCACCGATATCCACCTGGATCAATCCTCCCTCCTTAGGAAGCAAGGGTCTCCATTTTTTTGAGTTCCTGGGGGAGAGGGAAAAGCGTTTGCTGGATCTGCATCTTGGTGAGCTGCTTGTATTGCTGGAGAGATCGCGCTGCTCAGTTTGTGGAAGTATGTCAAGAACCTGTTGAGGTTGAGGCTGTTCAAAAAGTTGAGATACATGAGAGGATGGTGTGCAGAAGGAATCATTTCACTTTGATGCAACCTTGTCGACCTGCTTCTGTTGGATAGAAGATACTTGGGGCGAGGCTGTAGTGGTTGCAGTGTCCTTATGTTCTCCTTTTGAACAGATTGTGAAGAATCTAAATTTTTCCATATGAGATACTACCTTGCGGCACTTTTTAGGTGGAACAATAGTTATAACTACCTCTGGTATTCTGTAGAGATGACCCCCTAAAGTAACAATGACACTACGGGGTCAAGACTCATAAACAACATAGCGCTTCCACTGATCTGGATTATTTTTGGCACGAAATGAGATCGGAGATATAATAAAGAAATGTAGAGATATTCAATAATATAACAAAAATGTATCAAAGATGGAACTATAATCATAGATATACAGTAATACACGATTTCTATTAATGAAAGAAATGTACGGAGACTGTAAAAATACAGAATGAAAGACTCGCTAGAATGGTGGCAGCTTATCTCTGAGAAAAGATGTGACGGCTACTTGCAATCGCAAGAAGATGATTAAAATGAGGCTTTGAAGGCCTTTTTACAATAAACAGGAATTCCAAAAACCCTAGACATCCAAAAACCTAACTCTAGGAGATGAAGCGCCAAAATTCATGTGTGCCCTGTTTGGGTAAGTTAGTACATCAACTTCCTAGGGTCGTAACTTTCGTATACGATCTTCGTTTTAGGCGTATAATAGCTCGTTGGAAGGTATCGTCGAGAAGATTCATTTTGGGGGATAAATTATGACTTTGGTTATCATTGAGAACCTCGATTTCGAAAAACCTTCATTTGGGCCCTCAAAATGGCCCTGGAAGTTAAAACCTACTAAAAATAGTAAATTGTCAAAATTGTCAGAAAACTGTTTTGAGCCAGTTGGAAAAGGTGGGTGGCCACCGATATCTATCTGGATCAATCCTCCCTCCTTAATAAGCAATGGTCTCCATTGCATTGAGTTCCCAGGGCAGAGGGAAAAGCGTTTGCTGGATCTGCATCTTGGTGAGCTGCTTGTATTGCTGGAGACATCACGCTGCTAAGTTTGTGGAAGTATGTCAAGAACCTGTTGAGGCTGAGGCTGTTCAAAAAGTCGAGATACATGAGAGTATGATGTGCAGAAGGAATATTTGTGCTTTTCTACAGCCTTTTCGACCTGCTTTTGTTGGATAGAAGGTGCTTGGGGTGAGGCTGTAGTGGTTGCAGTGTCCTTCTGTTCTCCTTTTGAACAGATTGTGAAGAATCTAAATTTTGCCGTATGAGATACTACCTTGCGACACTTTTTAGGTGGAACAATAGTCGGAGCTACCTATGGTATTATTTAGAGATGACCCCCCAAAGTAACAATGACACTACGGGGTCGAGGCTCATAAACAACATGGTGCTTCCACTGATCCGGATTATTTTCGGCACGAAATGAGATCGGAGATATAATAAAGAAATGCACAGATATTCAATAATATAACAGAAATGTATCAGAGATGCAACCATAAGAAAAAATATACAGTAATACATGATTTCTATTATTGAAAGAAATGTACAGAGACTATAAAAATACAAAGTGAGAGACTGACTAGAATGGTGGAAGCTTATCTCTGAGAAGAGATGTGATGGCTACTCGCATTCACAAGAAGATGATTACAATGAGGCTTTGAAGGCCTTTTTACAGTAAACAGGAATTCCAAAAACCCTATACATCCAAAAACCTAAACCTAGGAGATGAAGCACCAAAATTCATGTGGGCCCCGTTTGGGTAAGTTAGTACATCAACTTCTCGAGGTCATTACTTTTGCATACGATCTCTGTTTTAGGGGTATAATAGCTCGTTGGAAATGTATCATCAAGGGGATTCATTTTGGGATCTCAATTATTCCTTTGGTTATCATTGAGAACCTCGATCTCTAAAAACCTTCATTTGGGCCCTCAAAATGGCCCTGGAAGTTAAAACTTGCTAAACATAGTATATTGCCAAAATTGTCAGAAAACTATTTTGAACTATTTGAAAAAGGTGGGTGGCCATCGATATCCACCTGGATCAATCCTCCCTCCTTAGGATGAAATGTTCTCCATTACGTTGAGTTCTCGAGGGAGAGGGAAAAGCGTTTGTTGGATCTGCATCTTGGTGAGCCGCTTATTTTGATGGAGACATCGTGCTGCTCAGTTTGTGGAAGTATGTCAAGAACCTATTGAGGCTAAGTCTATTCAAAAAGTTGAGATACATGAGAGGACGGTGTGCAGAAGGAATCTTTGTGATTTTTTGTAGTCTTGTCAACCTGCTTCTGTTGGATAGAAGGTGCTTGGGGTGAGGCTTTAGTGGTTGCAGTTTCCTTCTGTTCTCCTTTTGAACAAATTGTGAAGAAGATAAATTTGCAGTATGAGATACTACCTTGTGACACTATTTAGGTGGAACAATAGTCAGAACTACCTTTAGTATTCTGAAGAGATGACCCCCGAAAGTAACATTGACACTATGGGGTCGAGACTCATAAACAACATGGAGCTTCCACTGATCCGGATTATTTTCGACACGAAATGAGATCGGAGATATAATAAAGAAATGCACAGATATTCAATAATATAAAAAAAATGTCTCAGAGATGCAACCATAAGCACAAATATACAGTAATACATGATTTCTATTATTGAAAGAAATGTAAAGAGACTGTAAAAATACAAAGTGAAAGATTCTCTAGAATGGTGGTAGCTTATCTCTGAGAAGAGATGTGACGACTACCCGCATTCACAAGAAGATGATTACAATGAGGCTCTGAAGGCCTTTTTACAATAAACAGGAATGCCAAAAACCCTAGACATACAAAAACCTAACCCTAGGAGATGAAGCGCCAAAAGTCATGTGGGCCCCGTTTGGGTAAGTTAGTACATCAACTTCCCGGGGTCATAACTTTCGCATACGATCTCCGTTTTAGGGGTATAATAGCTTGCTGGAAAGGTATCATCAAGGGGATTCATTTTTGGGGCTCAATTATGCCTTTGGTTATCATTGAGAACCTCGATCTTGAAAAGTCTTCATTTGGGCCCTCAAAATGGCCCTGGAAGTTAAAACCTGCTAAAAATAGTATATTGCCAAAATTATCAGAAAACTGTTTTGAACCAGTTGAAAAAGGTGGGTGGCCATTGATATCCACTTGGATCAATCCTCCCTCCTTAGGAAGAGATGTTCTCCATTGCATTGAGTTCTCGGGGGAGAGGGAAAAGCGTTTGCTGGATCTGCATCTTGGTGAGCTGCTTATATTGCTGGAGACATCGTGCTGCTTAGTTTGTGGAAGTATGTCAAGAACCTGTTGAGGCTGAGTCTATTAAAAAAGTTGAGATACATGAGAGGATGACGTGTAGAAATAATATTTGTGCTTTGCTACAGCCTTGTCGACAAGCTTTTGTTGGATAGAAGGTGCTTGGGGTGAGGCTTTAGTGGTTGTAGTTTCCTTTTGTTCTGCTTTTGAACAGATTGTGAAGAAGCTAAATTTTGCAGTATGAGATACTACCTTGCGACACTTTTTAGGTGGAACAATAGTTGAAACTACCTCTAGTATTATAAAGAGATGACCCCCCAAAGTAACAATGACACTACGGGGTTGAGACTCATAAACAATATGGAGCTTCCATTGATCCAGATTATTTTCAGCACGAAATGAGATCGGAGATATAATAAAGAAATGCAAAGATATTCAATAATATAACAAAAATGTATCAGAGATGCAACCATAAGCACAAATATACAGTAATATATGATTTCTATTAATGAATGAAATGTACACAGACTGTAAAAATATAGAGTGAAAGACTCGCTAGAATGGTGGCAACATATCTTTGAGAAGAGATGTGACGGCTACTCGCATTCATAAGAAGATGATTACAATGAGGATATAAAGGCCTTTTTACAATAAACAGGAATGTCAAAAACCCTAGACATCCAAAAACCTAACCCTANATGATAAGAAGATGATTACAATGAGGATATAAAGGCCTTTTTACAATAAACAGGAATGTCAAAAACCCTAGACATCCAAAAACCTAACCCTAGGAGATGAAGCGCCAAAAGTGATGTCGGCCCCGTTTGGGTAAGTTAGTACATCAACTTCCTGGGGTCGTAACTTTCGCATACGATCTCTGTTTTAGGCATATAATAGCTCGTTGGAAAGGTATCATCGAGGAGATTCATTTTGGTGCATATATTTAAGAACCTTGATATCACAAAATATTCATTTGAGCCCTCAAAATGGGCCCGAAAGTTAAAACCTGCTAAAAATTGTAAATTGCCAAAATTGTCAGAAAACTATTTTGAGCCAGTTGGAAAAGGTGGGTGGCCACTAATATCCATTTGGATCAATACTCCCTTCTTAGGAAGCAATGGTATCCATTGCATTGAGTTCCCCATGGGAGGGAAAAGTGTTTGCTGGATCTGCATCTTGGTGAGCTGCTTATATTGCTGTAGACATCGTGCTGCTCAATTTATGGAAGTATGTCAAGAACCTGTTGAGGTTGAGGCCGTTCAAAAAGTTGAGATACATGAGAGGAAGGTGCGCAGAAGGAATATTTTCTCTTTTCTACAGCCTTGTCGACCTGCTTCTATTGGATAGAAGGTGCTTGGGGTGAGGTTGTAGTGGTTGCAGTGTCCTTCTGTTCTCCTTTTGAACAAATTGTGAAGAAGCTAAATTTTGCAGTATGAGATACTACCTTGCGACACTTTTTAGGTGGAAAAATAGTCGGAAATACCTCTGGTATTCTGTAGAGATGACCCCCCAAATTAACAATGACACTACGGGGTCGAGACTCATAAACAACATGGTGCTTCCACTGATCCAGATTATTTTCGGCACGAAATGAGATCAGAGATATAATAAAGAAATGCACAGATATTCAACAATNATTTCTATTAATGAAAGAAATGTACAGAGACTGTAAAAATACAGAGTGAAAGACTCGCTAGAATGGTGGCAACTTATCTCTGAGAAGAGATGTGACGACTACTCACATTCACAAGAAGATTATTACAGTGAGGCTCTGAAGGCATTTTTAAAATAAATAGGAATTCCCAAAACCCTATACATCCAAAAACCTAAACCTAGGAGATGAAGCGCCAAAAGTCATGTGGGGCCTGTTTGGGTAAGTTTGTACATCAACTTCCCGGGTTCGTAACATTCGCATACGATCTCCATTTTAGGCGTATAATAGCTCATTGGAAAGGTATCTTCAAGGAGATTGATTTGGGTGCTCAATTATGTTTTTGTATATCATTGGGAACCTCGATCTCAAAAAACCTTCATTTGGGCCCTCAAAATGGCCACAGAAGTTAAAACCTGCTAAAAATAGTAAATTGCCAAAATTGCAGGAAAACTGTTTTGAGCCAGTTGGAAAAGGTGGGTGACCACCGATATCCACCTGTATCAATCCTCCTTCCTTAGGAAGCAATGGTTTCCATTGCGTTGAGTTCCCCGGGGAGAGGGAAAAGTGTTTGCTGGATCTGCATCTTGGTGAGCTGCTTGTATTGTTGGAGACATCACGCTGCTCAGTTTGTGGAAGTATGTCAAGAACCTGTTGAGGCTGAGGCTGTTCAAAAAGTTGAGACAAATGAGATGATGGTGTGCAGAATGAATCTTTGTGCTTTGCTACAGCCTTGTCAACCTGCTTCTGTTGGATAGAAGGTGCTTGGGGCGATGCTATAGTGGTTGCAGTGTCGTTCTGTTCTCCTTTTGAACATATTGTAAAGAAGCTAAATTTTGTCGTATGAGACACTACCTTGCGACACTTTTTAGGTGGAACAATAGTCAGAACTACCTTTGGTGTTTTGTAGATATGACCCCCCAAAGTAACAATGACACTACAAGTTTGAGACTCATAAACAACATAACGCTTTCACTGATCCCGATTTTTTTCGGCATGAAATAAGATCGGAGATATAATAAAGAAATGCATACATATTCAATAATATAATAGAAATGTATCAAATATGCAACCATAAAAACATATATATAGTAATACACGATTTCTATTAATGAAAGAATTGTACAGAGACTGTAAAAATACAGAATGAAAGACTCGCTAGAGTGGTGGCATCTTATCTCTGAGAAGAGATGTGACGGCTACTCACATTCGCAAGAAGATGATTACAATGAGGCTCTGAAGGCCTTTTTACAATAAACAGAAATGATCAAAACCCTATACATCCAAAAACCTAACCCTAGGAGATGAAGCGCCAAAAGTCACGTGGGCCCCATTTGGGTAAGTTAGTACATCGACTTCTCGGGTTCATAACATTCGCAGACGATCTCCGTTTTAGGCACATAATAGCTCATTGGAAAGGTATCGTCGAGGAGATTGATTTTGGGGGCGCAATTATGTCTTTGGATTTCATTGAGAACCTCGATCTCGAAAAACCTTCATTTGGGCCCTCAAAATGACCCCAGAAGTTCAAACTTACTAAAAATAGTAAATTACCAAAATTGCAGGAAAACTGTTTTGAGCTAGTTGGAAAAGGTGGGTGGCCACCGATATCCACCTATATCAATCCTCCATCCTTAGGAAGAAATGGTCTCCATTGAGTTGAGTTCCCCAGTGAGAGGGAAAAGCGTTTGCTAGATCTGCATCTTGGTGAGCTGCTTGTATTGCTAGAGACATCGCGCTGCTCAGCTTGTGAAAGTATGTCAAGAAACTGTTGATGTTGAGGCTGTTCAAAAATTCGAGATACATGAGAGGATAGTGCGTAGAAGGAAACTTTGTGCTTTTCTACATCCTTGTCGACCTACTTCTGTTGGATAGAAGGTGCTTGGGGCGAGGTTGTAGCGGTTGCAATGTCCTTCTGTTCTCCTTTTGAACAAATTGTGAAGAAGCTAAATTTTGCCGTATGAGATACTACCTTGCGACACTTTTTAGGTGGAACAATAGTTGGAACTACCTCTAGTGTTCTATAGAGATGATCCCCCAAAGTAACAATGACACTACGAGGTTGAGACTCATAAATAGCATAGTGCTTTCACTGATCCAGATTATTTTCAGCACGAAATGATCTCAGAGATATAATAAAGAAATGCATAGATATTCAATAATATAACAGAAATGAATCAAAGATGCAACCATAAGCACAGATATATAGTAATACATGATTTCTATTAATGAAAGAATTGTACAAAGACTGTAAAAATATAGAATGAAAGACTCTCTAGAATGGTGGCATCTTATCTTTAAGAAGAGATGTGACGGCTACTCACATTCGTAAGAAGATGATTACAATGAGGCTCTGAAGGCCTTTTTACAATAAAAAGGAATGCCAAAAACACTAGACATCCAAAAACCTAACCCTAGGAGATGAAGCGCTGAAAGTCATGTGGGCCCCATTTGAGTAAGTTAATACATCAACTTCCTGGGGTCGTAACTTTCGCATACGATCTTTGTTTTAGGCGTATAATAGCTGGTTGGAAAGGTATCACCGTGGAGATTCATTTTGGGGTATCAGTCATGCTTTTGGTTATCATTGAGAACCTTGATCTCGGAAAACCTTCATTTGGGCCCTCAAAATGGCATCGGAAGTTAAAACCTGCTAAAAATAGTAAATTGCCAAAATTGCCAGAAAATTGTTTTGAGCCAGTTGGAAAAGGTGGGTGGCCACCGATATCCACCTAGATCAATATTCCTTCCTTAGGAAGTAATGGTCTCCATTGCGTTGAGTTCCCAAGGGAGAGGGAAAAGCGTTTACTGGATCTGCATCTTGGTGAGCTTCTTGTATTCCTAGAGACATCACGCTGCTCAGTTTGTGGAAGAATGTCAAGAACCTGTTAAGGCTGAGTCTGTTAAAAAAGTTGAGATACATGAGAGGACGGTGTGCAGAAGGAATCTTTGTGCTTTGCTGCAGCCTTGTCGATCTGCTTCTGTTGGAGAGAAGGTGCTTCGGGCGAGGCTGTAGTGGTTGTAGTGTCCTTCTGTTCTCCTATTGAACAAATTGTGAAGAAGCTAAATTTTGCAGTATGAGATACTACCTTGCAGCACTTTTTAGGTGGAACAATAGTCGAAAATACCTCTAGTATTCTGTACAGATGACCCCCAAAAGTAACAATGACACTACGGGGTCGAGACTCATAAACAACATGTCACTTCCACTGATCTGGATTATTTTTGGCACGAAATGAGATCAGAGGTATAATAAAGACCATCAGAGATGCAACCAT
>JASDQU010437064.1:86927-108668 GCA_032191745.1 Picea mariana | reverse complement strand
ATATATTTGTTCTCTCTCTTTGTTGGTTTGTGCTTCTTAAACAAGTTCATTATCCCACAAATCCAAAGATGGAGCGACAAGGATGACACTAGCGAGGATGAAGCGTCATTTAAAAGGTATGTCACTCTGTTAAGCCCTAATATTGGCTCATTACCCCTTAATTGGGGCATATTATATTAGTAATGTTATTTTATTTATGTCGGCTTTAGGCCATTAGTTGTAATTATACCTCCTAGTCTCCTATATATACCAAGGAGACATTTTTATTTTGAATCATGTTATACTTGAACATTTAAGTGGGGTAAAAGGAGGTTGCCCCCTCGAAGAGGCTTATTATCTGAAATTATCTCTTTTTCAAGGAGTTGAGTACTTTTTCTAAGGTTTTTCTATGCTATATTGGTATTTGGTTCTTAACATATGGTATCAGAGCTCAAGGTCTTGGGGTTTCGTTGCTACATCTGAGACACATTGGCATTTTTGCTATAATTTTTTTTCTACAATGTTTCAGAAGAAACGACTTGGAGGATATTTAGTAAACAGATCAAGGTACATTGGGTTCAAAATTCAGTGCTTGAGGCCTTATAATTTTTGAGATAGCACCTATACAAGATAGGGTTATGGAATCATCCTAAAATAAGTCATTGTGGAATTTTCGCTATAAATTTTTTTTCGTAATGTTTCAGACCTTGAACTTCGAAGGCTATTTACAGAAATTATTGAGGTATCTATGGTAAAAATTTCAGATTCTGGGTCATCTTAAATTTTTAGATACATCCTGTGTAAGATAGGGTATCTGACTAGTCCTATTGACTAGTCTCAAGAAGGTGTTCCAGGTAAAACAATCATAACTTCTTCCTAGAGTATCCAAATTGAGTGGGACTGGGGGTCACTTGAGAAGAAAATATTGTGTGGACTTTCTCTAGTTGATTTTGGGCTTAGATACCCTGCCCTTGCACGTGGATCGATCTGTCGACTGCTTCCCCAGGCATCGTTGTCGTAATTGGTATCATTAGTAGCGTATCTCTTTAGAGTCTTTACACGAGGTGACTGTGGAGGGGCAGGTCTTCATGGTACTTGGGATCGACGTTGACCAAAATCACTCGGGCTCCTTGGAGGGTATACCCATGATTATGTGTGGGAGCTTGCAATAGGGTGTAAGTCCATTAAGCAGGTTTCCACCCACTTTATCCCAACCCCTTCTTGTCTTGATTTCCTGACGTTGGATTTCATCACCAACTAGTGAATTCAAAATAAGAAGGTTTGTTTGCATGTTTGATATCTAGATTTTATTAGTGAATTATGTTTGTTTCTCTAGTTGGCCATACATTTATTTCATTCTTTATTTGGTGCGACCAACATCAACCCTCTCCTTTCACGTAGGATGCAAGGGTTACCTTCGGAATACCTAACATAGTACACCCCTTTTCTTCCTAACTCACTATAGGGTTCTCCTGAAGGAGTAGTCAATAACGACGTAGCCTCTAAGATTGGAAGTTCTACTCCATTAGAGGAATCAATACTTCTTGTAAGCCTGTTATTGAGTATTAGACAAGATCCATTTTTTCTCCTGTTAAATTCATCGGGAGACATTGTTACTAAATATTATACTAGAATACCTACTGGACCTCACATAGAGTCTGGTGTAGATGATCCACTCTTTCAAAGTGAGTCGTTTAGAACTCTGGTTCATACTGTTGGAAATTTTAATCCTAGCTCTTCTGCTCCTGTCCATTCTCTTTCGAGAACCTCTTCGGGACAATATATTTTTGAAAAAATAGGAATGAGTCACCTACACACGAGGACCTCTACTCAACCTATGGCATCACATACACCTATGAATTCCACTGCTTATACAATACCCT
Organism: Picea mariana; assembly: GCA_032191745.1. NCBI lineage: Eukaryota > Viridiplantae > Streptophyta > Pinopsida > Pinales > Pinaceae > Picea > Picea mariana. The sequence goes on along the minus strand of JASDQU010437064.1, from coordinate 106,806 downwards.
TAGATCATTTTACCGGCATGACCAATAATGTTGTCATAGTCTCAGACTGATTGTTGGTTGGTTCTCATATGATTCTTCCTCTCCATCTCACTGGCTCTACCATGGTCTCACAAGTTACACCTATTCCTACCTGAAGTCTAGTAATTAATCAAGCTCATATTGGAACGCCACTTCCACTTAGACCAAATCCGTCACTTCCACCTGGGTATAATGCTCTAAATACTTCTATTGTAAATCCTACTCAGGGTCCATCTGAAGGATCTAACCTTTTTATCCCACCTGGGTATTATGTTGCTAGTAGTTTTGTTCCCACACCTACCCAGGTTCTCTCCAGAGGGTCTAACGTTCCTCCTCCACTTCCACCTGGAGGATCTAATTTTCCTGACCCAAGTAGCTCCAGTCAAGTTGGAGGCACAAGTCATTGTGTCGCTTCTAGTTTTCAAATTCTTGTTGGAGGTCAAGCTCAAGTTGGGGGGCAACTTCCAGTTTGGGGGGAAACCCCAAGTTGGGGGTCATAACCCAGTATATGGGCAGTATATACCTGGATTACAATCTCAACCTTGGAATTTTCCTTTCCAAGGCAATCAAAAATAACACGGGGGGAAAATTCCTTAAGTTAATTCTTTTGTAGCCCCTAATCCTGAGAAACCATATCCAGGCTCTACGAATCCCACCTAGGGTCAAGTTTTTTAGTATAATACTCCTTTCTAAGGTACCATCCCAAATCAAATAATAAATGTTGGCTACCTAACTCAAAACCCTCCACATTCAAATTTGACAGGACCCCCTAGATATTTACATATTGCTTATGGTCCTACTGGTATACCGACAGGGTTACCCCCTCAAAATTACCAGTTTCCTCAAGTGAACAGACAGTTGTCGTTTCTTTCTACTTTGGATTTATCGGATTTATCTAGGATTTTTAATGATCCTATTTCTCATTCTCCATATTGGCCAGTCATACCTATCAAGTTACCATCATACATTCCTAAGTTTGAAGGATGATTAGGGGAAGACCCAAATAATCACGTCATGACTTTCCATCTGTGGTGCTCATCCAACTCCTTGATGGATGACTCCATTAGATTACATCTTTTCCAACGAACTCTTACATGTTGAGAAGCCAAATTGTATATCGAGTTACCACAAGGTTTCTTCACTGACTTCAACATCTTAGCTATGGATTTATTAACACATTACCAATTACCAATAAGATACGAGATAGGGAATGAAATTTTGAGTTCATTTAAACAATCCTCATCTACTCACATCTCTGATCATATTCATGAGTGGAGGATGATAAGATGCTTAATCAAAGTTCCCCTTCCTGATCAACTATTGGCTGAGTGGTTTACTAAGTCACTCATTGGCCCTATAGCTCATGATGTCGCCATGGGTGGTGTTGTCACTGAAGAGTAGGTGCTAATTCATGCTCAATACTTGGATCTCGTTTATTCACTAACTGTAACTCTATATGAATTGATCCCTAATGCTCCTCGCCAATCGACAAATCCAACCCCAACGCCTCCAATAGCTTCTCATGCTGCTAACGATGTGATTGGCACTTTTCATGCAGAGACTCAGTCTAAACAAGCTAGTCATAAAAATCCCAAGTCTACTGCTCCTAATGTACAAAATACTCCTCCTCCAACTCCTTCTCCCGGTAAAACTTCTGAAGTTAATTCGGTTCAAGCTACACCTACCGGTAAAAATCAAAATAAAAAGAAAGGGACGGGTAAAAATAAAGAGGATAAAAATAATAATCAACAATCCAATAAACCCAAGACTCAATCTGCTGATGACAAAGAAAATCACAAACCTCGTTATCCTTGTCTTATTTGTGGCGAGGATCATTATGCGAAATATTTTCCACGACGTGCTAAGGTTACTGAGTTCCTGCAAGGGACCGAGACACCTCCTACACTTGCTGTTTTGTCACAACCTTTTCCTTCTCAGCAGTAGGCCCAATTGGTCATTCATGAACAACCTTATCCCTCTACCACATTTTATGTACTTATGTGTACTAGTGACTCCAATAAGAATGAATTTGCAGTCGCTACTCGAGCCAAATATTATTCCCCTTCAAAAGAGAAAGTTGATGATTCACCACCTCCATTGGTTCAATCTCCTCCATCGACTTCACCTCCTAAGGGTCATATTCATCTCAAACGACCAAGTCTAGATATAGTTTTTCACCCTCCTCCCAAGGGTGTTGTTTGTAAGTCGCCATTTAACCCTCACACACATGTCGCAAAAAACTATAGTATTTTAGAATATCTTGCGAAGGCACCTTCTGCGATGTCGACTCTCGAATTCCTTCAAAGTTGTCCTATGAAACGGGAGGCATTGTTAAAGGCTATTGGTGTAATTGATCCTACCGATATGAACTTGATAATATTTGACTTGGAAGATCACGTTCCAAGGATTCCTCCTCAATTAGCGTTTCAAATACAAGTTATGGTGCAAAATAAGAAAATTTGTCGAACCGTTATTGATGAAGGAGCCTTGACTTGCATCATGTTCGTTACTTGTTGGAAATGTATTGGCTCTCTTTCCCTTACCGAGTCACACAATACTCTAAAATATTTTAATGGTACATGGTTTAAGCCTTGTGGTGTTCTTCCTTCGTTATCTATTACATTAGTGTTGATTAAGGTTGGTTGTCATTGATGTCAACCCTTGAACAAAGCCCAGTGGCACAAAGGTTTGGGTAATAGACCCAAGTTTGTTTGATATAAATATGAATCGTTATTGTCATGTCATAGTTGATAATAATTACAAATGGATGAACTTCAAAGTCATCCCCTTATGGTCAAAGCCCTCATGGGAAGACGCTTTGCAGATTGAGTTATCCTAGAAGTATGGTTAGAGAACCCATGCTTAAATGTGTAATAATGAGATGAAGGTTAGTTAATTTTTCAATGAAACTATCCTAGATGGATAGTGATTGTCATGCCATTTCTGGTGGTATTTGGAACGTCACATAAATCCACACAGTTAGAGAGTTATGGCCATATGAAGTTGAAGAACCCTCATGAGTCATATAGAAGCCCCCAAAAGTCAAGTGTTGGCAAAAGAAATTATTTAAATAATAAAGTAAATGAAGAACTCCCTAAAATAAGGAAAGTGTAATTCTACATGAAAGTATAAATAAGAGGCAAATCTCTCTCATTTAATTACACCTTAATATCATTGAATATCTACTTTTGTGAAAGGTTATTTGGGCAGGTATTATTGATAGAGAAAATTTGCAGCAGAAAAAGTGCGGCAGGAAAAGTGCAGTAGAAAAAGTGCAACAGAAAAATCGTGGCAGAAAAAGTGTGGCAGAAAAATCGCGGCAGAAAAATCGTGGCAGAAAAATCGCGGTAGCAACATGGTTGGGGTCTATTTATGAGAGATATGGAACATCTTGTTTGAGGTATGTTTTTTGAGCTAGGGTTTATCTCTTGAGATGGTATTGGATGTTTAGTATTGCTGCATATATAATATTTGTTGAGGGATACAATTGGTATTTTGTTGTTGGTATTTGGAATATGGGTATTAGTCTTTTGGTTGTGATGTGTTGCTAAAGTTGCTTTAGCTTGAGGCTACATAACAATGAGGTTGTGGCACATGGTTTGATGTAAGGGTTTATGGTATTTGGTTTATGGATAGAGTGATGAATTGTTAGATAACTTTTGATGGTTATATTGGTGTATGTCTTTGGTATATGGTTGAGGTACATGTTGGGTACATGGTTGAGACAAGTAATTGATGAGTTGGAACATACATGAGGTGTATAGTTGATGAGTTGGCACATACATGAGGTGTATAGTTGATGATGTTGGTACATCTTGATGAGTCAAGGTTGATGCATGGTACATGTTGGTTCAGGCTATTGGTACAGGTTGTTTGGTGCAGGTTGATTGGTACAGGTTTTTACAGGTTATTGGTATAGGTTGACAGTGATAGGTTGACAGTGGCAGTGGTTGATTAAGTGATAGTGACAGGTTTTCTACATTTGCCATTTATATTTCAGGGCGGTTGGATGGGGAAAGGATAGGTGGTTGTAGCCACCTTCCGGTTGTAACCGGAGAACTTAGGGGGTTGTAGCCTCCTTCTAGTTGTAGCCAGAGTATTAAGGAGTTGGAGCTTCCCTCAGGTTGTATCCTGAGAAATTAGGGGGTTGGAGCCTCCTTCCAGTTGCAGCTGGGAAACAAAGGAAGTTGGTGCTTCCAATGAATGTAATTCTTCAAGACATATAAGAAAAAAAATTCTGTGGTTTTCTCCCGCTTTTGGTTTCCACGTAAAAACACTGGTGTACTGTGTATGTGTATGATTTCTCATTTGTTCATTGTTTATTTACTCTACAATTATTGGATGATAATGCTACATTGGTATAACACTTTCATTATATGGTTAAAAAATATATTATTGCTCTATTATTGATTCACCCCCCCTCTTAGTAATCCAACAATTGGTATCAAAGCGGGTTCCTTAAGCAATCAATTTAACCACTGAAAGGAAGATCATGGAGAGAAACAACTTGTATAAAAATGGAATACCACAGTTTGATGGACATAAGTATGCATTTTGGAGCATAAGGATGAAGACATATATACAGGCACAGGGATTTGAAATTTGACAATCAATTGTAAATGGATACACAGTACCAGCAGTTTCACTAACAAATGACAAAGTAGTGAAACTCGGTTAGAATAATTCCAAAGTCACAAATGCACTTCTGAATAGTCTTAGTGAAATAGTATTCACCAAAGTTGCACATTGTGAATCCGCTAAAGAGATTTGGGACAAACTTCAAAATATTTATGAGGGAGATTCAAAATTCAAAGCAGCAAAGCTTCAAACTTACAGAGGTCAGTTCAAACAACTTAAGATGAAGGAAGATGAGAATATTGTAGATTAATTTTTACGAGTTGATGAAACAGTAAATGCAATCATAGGATTGGGAGAAGAAATGGAAGAATCTGTAATTGTTCAAAAGGTACTAAGATCTCTTCCTATGAGATTTGACCCTAAGATATCATCACTAGAAGAAAGAGAAGATATGAACTCAATAAGCATGGATGAATTACATGGAATATTCACAACATATGAAATGAGAACTGAACAGGAAAATCCAGATACAAAAGAAGCAGCCTTCAAAGCGTCCAAAAAGTCAAAGAAAAAATAAAAATAACTTAGCAGCAACAATGCCATCTCAGAAGATGATGAAGAAGTGGCCAACTTTGTCAAAATATTGAACAAGGGAACCAACGAAAGGTATAGAGATAAGCGTCCTTTGATTTGTTTTATTTGTGATGGTATTGGTCATTTTGCTAACAAATGTCCTCATAAGAAAAAGAGAAATGATGAAGGTTACTCAAATAGCAAACAAACATATAAAGGAAAAATAACCAAAAAGAAAGTTTTCAAGAAAAGATTATGCACCAAAGAATACATCTCATCATCAGATGAAGATGAAGTCAGTGACAGTGAGACAGAAAGAGTTATATTCATGGCAGTAGAATACTCTGATAAAGAAGACTCTAAATAAGAATATGAAGAAGCCGAAGAAGAATATGAAGAGGCAGAAGTTGACTACCAAGAATAATTGATATGTGCCATAGAATTTATCAGAAGAGAAAAGAATAAAAACAAGAAACTACAAGAGAAACTAGACAAGAAAGAAGACACTCAAGAACTAGAACAAATGATCACAAATTTAAAGGTTCAAATAGAAGAATATAAAAGAATTGAAGAAAAACTCAAAGAACAACTAGAAGAAAAAGACATGACCATTGGAAAATTTGGAAGGAGAGATTGTCACATTAAGAAAGGATCTTCAAAAGAAAAATATGCAGAACAAGTCAAAAGTCTTGGATGACATTATCAACAGTCAAAAACCTCATCATGACAAGTCTGGACATGGATACAATCAGACAGAAAAGGGATAAAGCTCCAAAACAATAGAGCGAGAAACATATTCAAAAATCTATGCAGAAACAATCAAAGGGGATATGAAGATCTACAAAGAAGATTACAGGGACACTCCTCCACTGAGAAGATTCAGATTTTAGAATCACCAACCGACAGATAGGCCTCGGGAAGAAGAATAATTCATAAGAGTACCTCCTTTCAAAATATCTTCAAGTCCTAGGTATAAAACTATCTTTTTTGGTTTATCTTATGCATGTAATAATTTTGGACATAAAGCTGTAAATTGCAGAGCTAACAAGATGAAAATAAACAACTTTGAAAGTCATACACAAAAGGGTTATCCAAGAAGGCCTAGTGAAACACAGAGAAGAAGTTACAATAGGTTTGAATCCTTGAGCACTAAAGTGGAATGTTACAGATGTAACAACTTTGGACACATGGCCAAAGATTGTAGAATGACAGTTCCTCCTAGAGAACCACAACAAAATAGCAACAGTCACAGACATGAACCTCAGAAAATGACATGGATAAGAAAACATAATCAGTATAGCAATGAAGAATGCACACTCGCTCTACAAGCTAAGAAGAAGAATCATGGTTGGTATGCTGACAATGTCTATTCAAAACACATGACAGGTGATAGAGACATGTTTCTTACTTTAAGAAATGAAAGAGATGGATCAGTCTCCTTCGGAAATGATGATTCAACTAAAACCATTGGAAAAGGCATAGTTATAATTGGGAACAAGAATACAAAGGGAGAAAATGTTCTACTAGTAGCAGATATGAAACATAATCTTCTAAGTGTTATTCAAATGTGTGACCAGGGTCACAAAGTTACTTTCAATTCACAAAAGTGTGAGATAAGAAAAGAAGGTTCACGAAAACTGATTGCTACAACTGCAAGAACTTCAATCAACATATATGTGTTAAGTGAAATTGGAAATGAAAAGTGTTGTCTAGGAAAGGAAGATGAAAGTTGGCTATGGAACAAAAAAATGGGTCACATACATTTTGATAACCTTGTCAAAGTCAGCAAAAGAGAAGCAGTAAGAGAAATTCCCCAGATCACAAAACCAACCAACACTTTATGCAAGCGTTGTCAACATGGAAAACAAACAAAGACCAAATTCAAATCAAAGGAATATTCAATGACATGACCAATGGAAATTGTGCATACTTATCTAGTTGGACCAACTACAACAAAGGGTTTAAAAGGTGAGAAATACTTTATGTTATTAGTTGATGATTATACAACTATGACCGCAGTTTTCTTTCTCAAGAATAAGTCAAAAGCTTTTGAAAACTTCAAGATCTACAAGGAAATGGTTGAAAATGAAATGGAATAAAAAATCAAATGATTGAGATCTGATAATGGAGGATAGTTCACTTCAAAGGAATTTATGGACTACTGCAACAGTCATGGAATAAAAAGGCAATTCTCCATTGCTAGGACACCTCAACAAAATGGAGTTGTTGAAAGAAAGAACATGACATTACAGGAAATGGATTGAACAATTCTAATGGATTCCAAATTGAAAGATATCTTTTGGACACAGACAGTGCATACAACAACTCACATTCAAAATAGAGTAATTCTCAGAAACAACACTAACAAAACTCCCTACGAGCTATGGAAATGAAGACCAACAAATGTAAAACACTTCATAGTTTTTCAGAGCAAATTCTACATCAAAAGAGAAGATCGAAGAATGGGAAAGTTTGACTCTCCTGTGGACAAAGGAGTACTTGTTGGTTACTCAAGTACAAGGAAAGCATACAAGTGTTACAACCTGAGATTGAACAAAGTTTTGAAAAGCATCAACGTAACAATTGATGAAACAGGTAGACAAGAATTAAAGGAAGAAGAAAATGAATCAGTGGAACAAATTTACGAAGAAGAAGAAGAAGAAAATGAAAAGGAAGTAGAAGGGGAAGATGAATAAGATCCGATGGAAGAAGAAGATAAAGTTCAGCAAGTGCCTCCAAAGACACCTAGCAGGCAAGTACAGAAGAAGCATCCTTTAGATCATATTATCGGAAACAAAGATGCAAGAGTTGAGACTAGAAGAATAATCCGTTCACTAGAACAAACACACCTAACACTCTCATCTATGATTGAACCAACCTGTTTTGAAGAGGCCAACAAGGATGCATTTTGGAATAAAGCCATGGATGAAGAATTGGATCAAATAGAGAAAAATGATACTTGATAATTGGTTCCAAGACTAAAGGATAAGAATGTGATCAACACAAAGTGGGTATACAGGAATAAATTGAATGAAGATGTACAGGTTACAAGGAACAAAGCTAGATTGGTATGTAAAGGATATGCACAGGTTGAAGGAATCGACTTTGAAGAGACATTTTCCCCAGTTTCCAGAATGGAAGAAATCCTATTACTTTTAGCTTATGCATGCTCCAAAAATATTAAAGTGTATTAGATGGACGTAAAATAAGATTTTCTGAATGGGAAACTTGAAGAAGAAGTCTACATTGAACAACCAGAAGGATTTCAGTTGTTAGAGAACGTAGATTATGTGTGTAAATTAAAGAAGGCCTTGTATGGTCTAAAACATGCTCCTAGAGCATGGTACTATAGATTGGATAAATATCTACAACATGCATGGTTCAGAAAAGGAAGTGTAGACAACAACCTCTACATCAAGGTAAGTCAAGATAGTATTTTATTAATTGAAGTTTATGTTGATGATATTATTTTTGGTAGTGATGATGACAGGTTAAGCTACAAATTTGCAAAGGATATGCAGAATGAATTTGAAATGTCATTACTTGGAGAACTATCCTTCTTTCCAGGAATTCATATACGTCAAAGCCACCAAGGAATTTATATTTCTCAAACCAAGTATATCAAAGAAATGCTAAAGAGGTCCGGAATAGAAGATTGCAAACTAGTTATCACTCCCATGCAAACCTGTTGCAAGTTAAGCAAAGATGATGATTCAAAGTATATAGATCAGAGGCAATACAGGTCAATGATTGGTAGCCTACTTTATGTGACAACATCTAGACCAAATGTAATGTAGGCAGTTGGACAGGTGGCATGATTTCAAGCAACACCAAAGGAATCACATGTATTAGCAGTGAAGATGATTTTTAGATATCTCAAAGGAAGAAAAGAGTTTGGATTATGGTATCCAAAAGGAAAGGATCTATCACTTATTGCCTACACAGATGTAGATTGGGAAGCTTGTATTGGTGACCGACGAAGCACCATGGAGAAGCGTTCTGCTTAGGTGAGTGTTTAGTATCATGGACAAGAAAGAAACAATCATCAGTATCTTTATGTACAATTGAGGCATAGTATATTGCAACGACAACATGTTGTACACAGGTTCTTTGGATGAAACAAATTCTGACAGATATATAGGTTGAATATGATGAGCCCATTCCAATCTATTGTGATAATACAAGCGCCACCAGTATCTAAGAGAACCCGGTGATGCACTCCAACACAAAGAACACTCCAATAAAATATCACTTTCTACGGGACCAAGTTGCAGAAAATAACATCAAAGTTGAGTATGTGGGCACAAAAGAACAAGCGACAGACATATTTACAAAAGCACTTCCACGGGAAGCCTTTGAGTATCTTCGCCAGAGACTCAGAGTTATTTCTACTCCCGAATGAATGCTTTTTAATGTTTATCTTATATGTCTTAGATGTACACAAGGAAGCACCATAAAGAGGACAATTCAGTCAGGGGGAACAACCATGGATGGAAAGATACCTTTGCCATTGATGACAAAGGGGGATATATTTATCAGATGTAGAGGAAAGAGGCATGATTCCAAGGGGAGAAATGGTCACAGAGATGCAGAGGATAGAGGCATGGTTCCAGGGGGAGCATGTGTGATATGATTTCATTATTGCATCAGAGTGTTGCCATACATGCCAAAGGGGGAGATTGTTGATTAAGGTTGATTGTCATTGATGTCAACCCTTGAAGAAAGCTCGATAGCATAAAGGTTTAGGTAATTGACCCAAGTTTGTTTGATGTAAATATGACTCATTATTGTCTTTTCATGGTTGATAAGAAGTACAAATGGATGAAATCCAAAGTGGTCCCGTTATGGTGAAATCCCTCATGGGAAGATGCTTTGCAGATTGAGTTATCCTAGAAGTATGGTTAGAGAACCCATGCTTAATTGTGGAATAATGAGATGAAGGCCAATGAATTTGTCAGTGAAACTATCCTAGATGGATAGTTCTTGTCATGCGATTTCCGGTTAGAGAGTTATGGACATATGAAGTTGAAGAACCCTCATGATTCATATAAAATCCCCCAAAAGTCAAGTGTTTGCAAAAGAAATTATTTAAATAATAAAGTAAATGGAGAAATACCTAAAATAAGGAAAGTGTAATGCTACATGAAATTATAAATAAGAGGCAAATATCTCTCATTTAATTACACTTGAATATCATTGAATATCTATTTTTGTGAAAGGTTATTTGGATAGGTATTATTGATAGAGAAAATTTGTAGTAGAAAAAGTGTGGCAGGAAAAGTGTGGAAGAAAAAGTGTGGCAAAAAAAGTGCAGCAGGAAAAGTGAGGAAAAAAAAGTGCGGCATGTTATCACCCTATAAGTTATAGGATCAACTGGTGACTGGGATATTATCTATCTCTAGTATTTTTTGTTGACAAATGATTTTCCATTCTGCAAATAATTTGAAAAAGAAAAGAAAAAAGAAAAAGAAAAGAAAAAAGAAAAAGAAAAGAAAAGAGAAAAGAAAAAGAAAGAAAAAGAAAAGAAAGAAAAGAAAAAGAAAAGAGGGCATAAACGAATTTCAATAAAAGCCCCATGCAATAATAGTAACTTGGTCCATACCTTTCAAGCATGGCCAAGTTCTTTTAAATTGGTGTTGATAGGGTTAGTGAATGATTTTGGCTAAACAGTTTAATCTTAGCCAAAGTGTCTAGGGTAGATTAGTGAATAAATCTAGCCAGACTGTCTAATCTTGGTCATATAGCCCCAGGGTAGAGTAAATTCTTAACCCAACAGTCTAATCTAGGTTAATTGTCATAGGAAGCTAGGTTAGAATATAGGCTAGTTGCTTTATTGCTTTATTTCAATAAGAACCAGTTTGACGATCAATGTTGCACCCTGATTTGGATACCTAAAATGTTGTTCGGCTAATCCCTTGGTGGTGTAGACATGAAAAGTCTTGGAGAAAACCCGTGAAAAGAACTTACCCTAAGTTTCTAGGCGCATGTATTTTCCACACCCTCACTTATGCTCCGTTCATGTATCAATGGTCCAGATGATCGCGCTCAGATCTACGGTGGACAGGTCTTTCCGGACCCCCCCGACCGTTCTATCTTTAACGGAAGGGGGGGGTCCGAAATTGCTGATAAGACTCGCACGCATCTGGACGGTTCAGGATCAAGCATGCAAATCTACGATCAATGTAGAATTACAGACCCCCCCATCCATTCTGCCTTTAATGGAGGGGGGGGGGGGTCCAGAATGTGTGATAAACAGTGCGCATAGATCTGCGGCTCAGAAGAAGGCGCGCAGATCAATGGCCCAAGATGTTTTTTCGGACCCCCTCGACTGTTCTGCTTTTAACTGGGGGGGGGTCCAGAATGGTATATTTCCTCTGGCAGGCCCCTCTTTATACGTGGCAATGATCTAATGGCCCCGAGTCCCATCATCTCCTATTGTCTGACATACCATCGTCACCTCTGGACATCACCATCCACCTTTCCTGAAATAGTCATGTCCCATAACTGCTATCAGTTCTTCCCCCCCATTCGCTCATGGCCAGCACCCTCACTATGACCTTTACCCCAATCGGTACCCGCCACATCACTCATCCGTATCCCTCAGTCACCGTCACCTGCCATATCACACTCTAAGTGATCTTTTGGCCATTTATTACTGGATGAAATATCCGTTAACCAGCTGACCTGTCTCCCATGCCCAATGGACACCCATTTACTCAAAACTACCCTTATTCTCCATATTTTCACCACATGCCCACTCATCGGACCAGAGAGATTTACACCGTTTTCTCCTCCGTTAAAGTCAGTCGCCCCCACCAGTAGCCATCCCGCTAACATTGTTTTTTCTTGCAGGTACTGTTGCAGTAATGGCGCCAAAGTCCAAGCAAGAAGAAGGTGAGGAGAATCCATTTCTCCCGCCACCTGTCGACCTTGATAGGATCCCACTGGTCGACAAAGACCGCTTAATCGCAGATACAAACTGTGATTTTGATTTCGCAGACCTTCAGTCATGGCTCAAGGAAGTCTTCCTAGACCAGAGTGATGAAATCAGACTCTGAGAGTCCAACTTACCCCTTTACCTCTTCCCTCAGATTCACCCCTTTCCAGAGTTCACCCTCAAATGCCAAGCCCACTATATTCCCAAGCAAAGAGCCGTCGTCTCCTCGTTCGGAGAGATTCTTTTCCTCACTACGCCCGAATCTATCGACCAGATGATGCAAATCCCCCGAGCCGACTCTGCATCTCCCTTCAACCTGGAAATTCTTACGGAATTATACCAGAAAATGACCTTCCCCCAAAAAGCTCAAATATTCAAGCTTTTCCTCCCCCCATCCGCTCAATTTCCCTCCATAAATCCTCCTTATCCTTCTTCCATGTTCTCAACTAAAGGAAACTAGATCATCTCATCCCTTTGTGCCTTGCTAGGATACTATTCAGATCAGTGGGTAGATGAACCCATTCTGGGACTTTTATCCATCTTCTCTACCGATGAGAAGCCCACCACACAGTTTGACTTCAGCACGTTCTTGGCGAACAATATTCACGAACAATTCATGAATTTCACTATGGAAGGCATGTTCCGATACTCGTCCATATTGGCATACTTGTTCATCTTCTTCCAAGCGGACAAATTCGTTTTTTCCATGCAGAAGATGGATGGAGAGGGTAGACCCCAGGCAGTGACAGCATGGACCTCCTTGCTCAAGCACAACTCCACAGAGTTCAGTTTCAAGGAGTTCATTGATCAATTCTACCACCCAGTGGTAAGTATGCTTAGCGGCAGGCCCAAGCCTCGGATAAATGATGAAGTTCAGAGGATCCTGCATCTCTTGGATAACACAAAGACGGGGGATTGGTATTTGTACCAAGATTACACCGAGATCAGAGTATACAGGTGTGAGTTGGCACCATATAAGTTACCCAAGAATCTGCCTGTCTGAATTTTTGCGTTGGAATATATAAGGCAGATAATAAATTACGATGATATCCATTTTGTGTCACTGAAGAAAAAACAACATCTTAGAATCAAGGGGCAGATTGGCTCCTTCATCTGCAACAATCGTGGCACTGGGGAAGAAGCAGACAGGATGCTGAGGGAAATGAAGTTCTTCATGAGCTTCCCATGGAATTACGATCCATGTGGGATCATCTCCGAGATGAGGGTAAAAAACGAGAACATCCCATATGTCCATGAAGCTAGGCCTGAAGTTGAAAAATTTACAAACAAGACAGTATGGAAGCCTAAAAAATTAGTCGAAGTAGAACAGCAAGATCCCTCAGCCACTGTATCACAAATGACCACGCCACAGGTCCCGAAAGAGAAAAGGCCTAGGCAAGATTTATCTCTGCCTGTCACTGAGGTATCGTCCAAAGAATTCCAACTGCATACCAAGAGGCCTAAGACTATTTCAGTTCCTGGCCCGACCGGAGAGAAAGAAGCCCCGTCTACTACAGTGACCAAGGTCGATAGGCCACCCCTCGGTGTAAGCCTCTAGAAGGTCATAACCTCAGCATTGCCGAAAAAATCCATAGATTCTCTATTGACCACCGAGCCAGGCAAGGTAGGAATGAAGCTGAGTATTTTTGAAAAGTATGAGCTGATCAAGAAAAGAAACCAGACCCTGACCAACAACACTTGCGCCTAGTTCTGAAAGCAGACGTCGACTGCACAACATAGGCTGCTGTCGGCATTCGACACCGAGAAGGGCATAATGCATATGGAATTCCTCCAGGCACAGGTACCAGATCCAAAGGTGATCATTGACTACAAAAGGGCCACCTTCGAATTCCAGATGAAGGATGTGCATCCGACCGATCAGATGGATCTGCACAAGCAGACAGGGGAAATGGTATTTTACACGCTAGCGCATGCTTCCACTACTGTTTCCAAACTGCAAGTGTCCCTGAACAATGTTCAAACACAATTGAAGTTAGAGAAGATATCATCCTTTGCCAAAGACAACAGAATCAAGATTTTGGAGGAACTGGTCCTCAAGATCGGTTACGATCCTTCGAACGTGAAAGCAGTTGAGGAGATGATTAAGAAGAAGAATGCTGACATAGCCTCCTTGAGGAAACAGTTGAAGATTCCGCCCACAGAGGATTCACAGGCGAAGGATATTGCAGAGAAAGAAGGAGAAAAGGATGAAATGCTCAAACTTCTCATGGAGCAGAATGCACAACTTAAAGAAATGGAGGCTGAAATGGAGAAGCTGGTAAAAGAGAAAGAACAACTGAAGTCGATGGAAGTCATTCCATTGAGTGCCATTCCAATTTCGGGAGTGAGCACAACATTAGTGACAGAAGTCCCATCCGCGACTCCATTGACATCCCTGGAGAAGACAACCGACCTGGCTAAGTCTATGGAAAAGATGAACCTGCAGGAAACAGAGATCAGCAGGCTCAAAAAGGAGATTGAGAACCTTTAGGAACTCAAATCGTCCTTTCAAATCAGCCTCTCCAAGGAAAAGCAGGTGACAGATCAGCTAAAGCAAGAGTTACAATAGCTTCGGAAGCAAACAGTGGCAGGAAAGACTTTAGCCGAGGTTAAATAAAGTGTATGGACAGACATTACCAAGTCCATGAATGAGATATGGCCCATGATTCAGATCATGTTTGAGCAGAATGAATTGGTCCAGAGAAGCAAATAGGCCATTGAGAAGATTAGATCAGAGTTGGGAGAGATGCCTACACAGGCGAACTAGATCATCAAGTTCCTAAATTCTAAGACCAGGGAAGAGCTGGAAGAGTTAAAAATTGAAGACAGAACAGAGACCATCCTTGAGGTCAAAAGAGTTTTGACCAAAAGAGGATTAATGCTTCAGCTGGAAGAAAAGGTTCAGGCCATGGACCTAGGGGTACAAAGATTCTTTAGTAATATTGAGGCTCTACAGAAGAAGGGTCTTCTTGGTCTGAAGGTAATAAATGATAAATTGATGACACTCCCAGACTACAAGAAGAGATTAGCTGATGTGGCTAAGGACAGTTCAAAGTTTGCGGGAATTCAAGGCAGCATCACTGGCAAGGCATTTCTAGATTCTCTTCAGTGGGACATCAGTATCCAACATGAGATTTGATACGTCTTCCTCACCAAGCCTACCTTCGCCAAGTACACAGAAATGGATGAAGTGTATCGAAGGCTACTCAAAGTCAACATGCCCAGTCATCTTCGATGGGAGGAACTCTATGATCTGATTGAGTAGAAGATGAGCTGTCCTAGTCTAGTCATTTGTCCAGTCAGATGAGGTCATGCAGAGGCTTCATCAACGACCCACCCAGAAATCAGCATGCAGTTACACCACATCATCAAGCAGTTCCTAGATTTAACAAATTTGTTAAGTTAGTTAGGCTAAAAATAGATTTAGCACGTCTTGGTCATTAATGACAGGATCGTTTGTAATTTGAGTTATAAATACTTCATCTTTCAAAGTATGGAGGGTTGTTGATCTTCACACCCTGAAGCTATCAGACTGTAATATTTTTGAGGAGATCTTCCATTAATACAAAGAGGCACTTTTACAGGATTCTTGCGTGTATTCACTGGTGATGTTTTTCTCTCTAAGTTGAATGTTATTCTCGCTTTGTTATCATATTGTTTTCTAAATCTAATCTTTAGAAGTAACGAATGTTGCAGGATTTATCTCGTATACCCAGTTTCTGACTCAAAAGATTTTAGTGTTTTATATTTTGGTTTTGTCAATAAAGAAATTCTTAACTGCTTCTTTGCTGAAATTATCTTTCTTGTCTTTTCTGCTATTCATCATTTATGCTACTAAAGAATCAATTGATTATATTATCTCGCCCTGTGAAAGTTTTCCTTTGCGTTTCTGGTTTGGATTTCATTTTTTTATTAAAAACACATACCCCATAGCCCAATGGATGTGTAGACTGTCTCAACCAACTTGACAAACACTACGACAACAAAAACTAACTTATTTATTTACCTAGCCTAATATTTAAGATTTGAAACATAGCTAAATTATATAGAGAGATCCCTCTCTGAAGTTGGAAGGGCTAGATCCCAGCTTCGAAAGCAGTTGGATAAAGTTACCTTTAGTAGATTTCTTCCGCAGTCAACCTCTAGGAAATTTACCAAGTGCTAACATAGTGGTGACCATACTGGGGAAGCGAACATAACTAAAAGTTTATAACTGCACGTTTTCTTTTCCTCGAAGAAATTTTGTTCCTGAAATATTGAAGTTTTTTCCTGAAATATTGCAAATTTGAGAAGAAAGTAATGTTTAGAGGTTGATTAATATTTGTACATATTATTTTAGGACTCATAAAACTAAAAAAGTATATATATAAAAAATCAAAAAGAAATCTGGCTCCCAAGAAAGTTTATACTCGATCTCATCCAGACCCAGAACCTGTGATAGCAACAGATAACCCAGAACAGTTGTTCAGGAAAAAGACTCTAGCTGAAGGCTCAGTGAGTCGTACTCCCTTTCATAAGTCCCTTTCCTTTTCAGAGGAACCTGTTACCTTTCAAAACCATGAATTTGACACCTTTTCCCAACAAAGCCTAGTTAGAACACGGTCCGATAGTTTTGTGATTGAAATCATTTTCGACCCAACCATTTTGCAACCCCGAACCCCTGAAGTTCTATCTCCCACTGCTAAAATGCAAACCACTCCCTCGGTGCTATCCAGTCCTTCCTCGTCCTCGTCTTCAGTCGCTACCTCGCCGATCATCCAGTTTTTTATCCCAGCTCCTCCACCCATCATGGAAGCTAGATATGCTCCCTTGGTGTTGGCTGTGCCTCTTCATGCCATGCCCCAAGACAATCAAACGAGACTTCCACAGTTCGATGCAACAGGACCTTTGAGCGCACAACAACACGTTGATAAAATGAATGATTATTTTGATTTGCATGAAGTAGATGAGGCTGACGTTCAAATGAGATTGTTTGCCCAGAGTTTGATAGGTGATGTTAAGAAATGGTATAAAGGTTTACGTTCCGCCTCAGTCCTTGACCTTACTGCATTTCAAAGGAGTTTTCTAGACAGATGGGAGGTAAAGAAAAACCCTCTCCAAATATTGTTAGAATACGAGAATATTAGAAGAAATCAAGGTGAGACAGTACAAGATTACTGCACTCGTTTCAATAACCTGTACAACGCTATTCCAGCTGAAATCAAACCTCCATAGTGTTTGGCATTGATAAAATTCCCTGATGGTTTTGACGTCGATATGTCATACCAACTCAGGGAAAGAAATTCTACCACCTTGGAAGACATGCAAAAAAGTGCAATAAGTGTGGAGGCCAATTTGTTGGCGAAAAGGGCACGTCAGAGGTCAGAGAGGAGAGTCACAATTAAAGAAGAACCTTCCACATCAACCTCTGATTCCAAATTGGATTCCTTGGCCAGAGCAATGGAAAGACTTACGGTGTCAGAAAGAAACCCTCCAAGAGAAAACCCACCTGCTCCTCAGGTTCAGAATCCTAACGTCAGGAGAAACCCTCCTCAAATCAGACAAAGAGATCCTAGAGATCAAAGAGAATAGAGAGGTCCGGATTAGCAGATCAGACCTCCCCTACAAGAAAATTATGCTGATAAAGGAGAGGAAGTGATTGAGGAACTGGAGGATACTCACATAAATCTCATGGGCATTCATGATAACGAAGCTATTTTCCTTACCTATGAAGAGCAAGAACTTTTTCTTCTCAATCAAACAAAAGTAAGTGAAGAAGCTGAAGATGCAGAACAACAGGCATTCGAAAATGCCATTTTAGAGGTACACCAACAGTACAATCTGTGGAGCAAAAAGACAGAAGGAAGTTCCCCAAAAAAGACGATTGAAACGAAGAAGGTAGTAGAGACCAAAAAAGCCTCTGAACCATCTGTCGAGAAGATTCCTGAAAAGAGCACTGCCAAAGCTCCTGCGAAGAAAAACCTTACTATTCTGAAAAGATCATCACAGCCCGAGGTTACACCTATTAATCCACCAAGTACTTCTAGCTAGAAGGGTATGGTGGACAAACCAGAATTGATGAGCCAAGGCAGAGCTCCTACACCTTTCAACCTTGAGGGGGAATTAGCCAAAGTAAAAATTCCCATTCCACTTTCCGAGTTGATGAACAAAGACGTTTATCATTCACAAGTGATTAAAGCACTGACCATTGAACCTGACATAGGCACGAAGGCCTTAACCATTGGATAAACAAATTATTTAGATACCGTGAACCTTACAGATGATCAACCTGAACTTCTGTTTGGTCCTGAAGTAGATGGCCGAGACGATAATGGTGATGTCACCCCTTTTTACATCAGCCTAAATATACATGACCTCATCCTGCACAATGCTATGATGGATTCGGGTGCTTCCCATAATCTGATGCCGAAAGCAGTGATGGAGAAACTGGGACTGGAGGTCACTAGACCTTATAAAGATCTACATTTATTTGACTCTAGTAAAGTTAGATGTATTGGTCTGATCAAGGACCTATGTATCACCTTGGTTCAGATTGCTGCAAAGAGCATGGTCATGGATTTGGTGGTTGCAGACATTCCTCCGAAGCATGGAATGTTGCTATCCCGATCTTGGGGGACTAAGTTGAGAGGTACCCTGTAGCTAATATGTCGTATGCCACTATCCCAGTTTTCGGGCAACAAAGAAGGCTATACAGAGAAACATTGATGAAATACATGGTCAGTAGCCAAGAAAAACCGCACAACTATCCTCTTTACTCCACGCATTCTGACTTGGATTCTTTTATCTTGTACAACGATGGTGACACGGGAGAGAAAGACACTCAGCTGGGAGAAGATACATCTAGTTCGGATGAAGGCCAAGAAATCATTGAGGTAGCAAGGAAGAAAAACGTGATAACTGAAGAGCTACCGGTAGATTTCTGGAGCATGGATTTTGATGGAGCAGTAAGCAAAGAAGGAGCTGGAGCGGGAGTTTGGCGGCACAATCACAGAACCAGGTATTCGGAAAACCACTCTTACAAGTTAAATTTCCAATGCACTAACAATATCGCTGAGTATGAAGCCTTTATGCTCGATCTGAATCTTTTGAAAAAAGTTGGTGCCAAACAGATTATGGTAAGAGGTGATTCTGAGTTAATAATAAAGCAGATTAAAGGTGAGTATGCTATGAAGCATCCCTGTCTTAGATCTTATAGGAATGTTGTTCTTGATGCCCTGAGATGTTTCACTGAAGTTGACTTGCAGGTAATGCCAAGGGGACAAAACATTTTGGCGGACGGATTGGCTACGTTGGCAGCCACATGTAAGATTCCTTTCCACTCGACTCGCCCATACACGGTAGAGGTGAAATGCAGACCAACCATTCCTGACAATATCAGGTACTGGCAAGTGTTTTGTAATGATGATCAAATTGAAGACTTTCTGTAGTGTAAAAATGATTTTGAATGTACAAATATAGATTTAGAGAACAAAGATGAAAATGTAAATAGATCTGATTTTGAAATTGATAGTGTAAATAGCGTAGATTCAAGAGAATTAGGCGATGATGAGATTGAGACCGATATCTTACATTTGAAAAGTAATTTGTTGCCTAGGGATCTAGTTCCTTTAGGGGACTTGTTTGATTTTAACGATGTAGCCAAAAAATTGAAAATTGAAGCCAATGGACAAGAGGTAGAAGACTGAAATATAGGAACCAAAGAGAAACCCAGGATGGTCAAATTGTCTAAATCATTACCTCCTGAGAAAAAACTCAAATACATTGAGATGTTCA
>JASDQU010437064.1:61246-82140 GCA_032191745.1 Picea mariana | reverse complement strand
TAGACTGTCTCAACCAACTCGACAAACACTACGACAACAAAAACCAACTTATTTATTTACCTAGCCTAATATTTAAGATTTGAAACATAGCTAAATTATATAGAGAGATCCCTCTCTGAAGTTGGAAGGGCTAGATCCCAGCTTCGAAAGCGGTTGGATAAAGTTACCTTTAGTAGATTTCTTCTGCTGTCAACCTCTAGGAAATTTACCAAGTGCTAACATGGCAGAAAAAGCACGATAGAAAAAGTGCAACAGAAAAAGTGCGACAAAAAATAGCGACAGAAAAAGTGTGGTAGAAAAAGTACGGCAGAAAAATCATGGAAGAAAAATTGCGGTAAAAAAATCACGGTAGAAAAATCGTGGCAGAAAAATTGCGGCAAAAAAATCGCAACAAAAAAAGTGCGGTAGAAAAATCGGGGCAACAAAAAAAGTGCAGCAGAAAAATCGCAGCAGAAAAATAGCGACAAAAAAAGTGCGGCAGAAAAATCGCGGCAACAACATGGTTGGGGTGTATTTATGAGAGATATGGCACATCTTGTTCGAGGTATGTTTTGTGAGCTAGGGTTTAGCTCTTGAGATGGTATTAGATGTTCAATATTGCTGCATATATCAGATTTGTTCAGGGATACAATTGGTATTTTGTTGTTGCTATTTGGAATATGGGTATTGGTCTTTTGGTTGTGATGTGTTGTTGAAATTGTTGGTCTAGCTTGAGTCTACATAACATTGAGGTTGTGGCACATGGTTTGATGTAAGTGTTTATGGTATTTGGTTTATGGATAGAGTGATGAATTGTTAGATAACTTTTGATGGTCATATTGGTGTATGTTTTTGGTATATGGTTGAGGTACATACTGGGTACATGGTTGAGACAAGTAGTTGATGAGTTGGCACATACATGAGATGTATAATTGATGAGTTGGCACATACATGAGGTGTATAGTTGATGAGTTGGCACATACATGAGGTGTATAGTAGATGATGTTGGTACATATTGATGAGTCATGGTTGATGCATGGTACATGTTGGGGTCCTATAATCATAGGTAACCTGATTCTTCAGATGCTTATTTGGCATTTTTCCCGTGATGAAGACATTTGGCTTGCTGGTCTCGGTTGATTTCTTTTCCCCTCCATCTGTTTCGCCTGATCCTTCATCACCCTGCCCGATCCTTCATCACCTTGTTGCGCCCTTCATTCCCTCATCCTTCAACTCATCATGCCCATCACTCATCCCTGCATGAATAAACAAACTTAGGCTAAAAAGAACAATAGATTAATAATGTTAGTAATAAAATTAGTATAGTTAGTTTAATTAAAATATGTTACACTAGTTATTAATTAATTAATTAATTAATAATTAAGTTAGTTGTTAAAATAGTAATTAGGTTAGTGTTTATTAATTAAACATCAAATAAAAATATAATTAAAAAAACATATATTAATAAAACAAAAAATATTAAATATCAAATAATTAAAAAACATAAACAAAACATATAAAAAAGAAATACAAATATAACATAAACAAATAAAAAACAATTAAAATAAAAAAGTAAAAAACTAAAAGAATTAACAAAAACAAAAATTAAAAACAAAACAAATATTAAAAAACATAAAATTAAAAACAAAAAAAAATTAAACTATCCTAAAGTTTCTACCCACGCATTATCCCTTTACATTGCGGACCCCCCCCCCCTCCTTCACATCACATCACACCAAGGGGGGTCCGAAAAGTGGTATGGGGAGGGACACTTGTCACCCCCTAGTGATTTTGGACCCCCCCTTCCATACCACTTACCATTTCATGGGGGTCCAGAAACCACCTTCCCCCCTACAAAACTGCTCATCCAAAAAACTCAAAACCACCTACTTTTTGCCAGTTTGACCAGTCATCTTCCGAAGCGGATTCCAAGAAAATGGAAACAAATTTTAAAAAACCGAGAGATTTTTTTGTTCAGAATGGGATGAAGAAAAAAAAACTCTTCCATATTTTTCATAGGTGCCACCATTTTGGATAATTGAATCTATCTTTCAACCTCATTTTTTATATTTTCTATTTTTTTTGTTTCGGTCCTGTTTTGCGAGAGCCGTTTCGGAGAGATGGAGACGAATTTGGAGAAACCAAAGGAGGCTGTTGTCTAGAAAATTCTCATGTACAATAAACTCCTTGAGATTGTGCATAGGTGTCACTTTTGAGGAGAAACAAATGTCTGAGCGTACCCCTATTTTCAGCAGATTCGACCAAATTTTCAGTTCCAGATTTTTGGGGATTTGTTGCTATTTTTGTCCGAGGTGGTTGAATTCGACCTCCTGAGCCTGGAAAGAGTATTTTTTATACATTGTAATGAGTCAAATGTGAAGAGGGGGATCAATCAAGGACCATGATTGAACTTTGTATTAGAGCTCACAGAGCTTTCTGTATTTCATCAATCCAATGACACAATCACAGTAGTTACATGATTCATGTGTCATTTTTGGTGGTGAAGTTTTTCTTATTCACTGTAATTTGTTTCCATTGTATTTATTAAGTTATTCATACTCTGAATTATGCAAAGAAGTTCAAAGAACATAATTTTTTGAGACATACACTCTGTTTCTGGATTTGACATAATTGTCAATTTTTTCTTCTCAATGGTTAATTTCAGGATTCTTGATTGCCCTGTTATTGCCTGGTCCTCTCATATTTCTCCTCCAAATCCAAAATCAAATTCAAATAATCCAACATGAGTGCCTACCTTTCCCTATAAGGCTATCTGTAGAAATTTCCTTTGATTGAAACTCAGTTTGTGACTCCATTTCCCAATGGTTCCTCTTCTCTGCCCCTACCAAATTCTCAAAACAATCCTATTCTGCATAGCTAGCCTAATATCCATACTCAAATAGAGTTAAATCATACAAAGAGATCCCTCTCTGAGTCTTGGAGGGCTATATCCAAGACTCAAAGCGGTTTTGATGTTACCTCTAAGAGTGCCTCCATAGCCTTGGGCAAATTACAGAGTGCTAACAATACATGTTGGTTCAGGTTATTGGTACAGGTTGTTTGGTGCAGGTTGATTGGTACAGGTTGTTACAAGTTACTGGTACAGTTGAAAGTGACAGGTTGACAATAGAAGTGGTTGATTCAGTGATAGTGACAGGTTCTCTACATTTGGCATTTATATTTCAGGGCAGTTGGATGGGGCAAGGACAGGTGGTTGTAGCCACCTTCCGGTTGTAGCTGAAGAAATTAGGGGGTTTTAGCCTCCTTCTGGTTGAATCTAGAGAATTGGGGAGTTGGAGCTTCCCTCAGGTTGTAGCTTGAGAAACTAGGGGGTTGGAGCCTCCTTACAGTTGCAGCCAGAAAACAAAGGAAGTTGGTGCTTCCAATGAATGTAATTCTTCAAGACATATAAGAAAAAACATTCAGTGGTTTTCTCCCGCTTTGGGTTTCCATGTAAAAACACTGGTTTACAGTGTATGTGTATGATTTCTCATTTGTTCATTGTTTATTTACTCTGCAATTATTGGATGATAATTCTAAACTGATATAACACTTGCATTATATGGTTAAAAAGGATTAAATTGCTCTATTATTGATTCACCCCCCTCTTAGTAATCCAACAATTAGCATTTCAAATACAAGTTATGGTGCACAATAAGAACATTTTTCGAACCATTATTGATGAAGGAGCCTCGACTTGCATCATGTCCATTACTTGTTGGAAAGATATTGGCTCTCCTGCTCTTACCGAGTCACATAATACTCTAAGAGATTTTCATGGTAGATGGTTTAAACCTTATGGTGTTCTTCATTCATTATCTATTACGTTAGAAGGAAAAGTGGCCACTGTTGAGGTTGAGGTCTTTGATGCACCTCTCGATTATAACTTTCTACTTGGTCATAGTTGGATTGATTCCATGCGTGCAACTGTTTCCACTCTTTTCCATGTGCTGCGTTTCCCACACCAAGGAAAATTTATTACCGTTGACCAACTTTCCTTCTTTAATTCTGATTCACGTACTAGTAACATACCTTTCATTGTGAAAACACCTTCTGGTTATGAGAATGTCGGTGTGGGTCTTGTAAATGATTCATCGTTAATGGGTACTTTCCCCATTCCACCGCTCGATATTCCTTCTCCTTTTTTCACTTTGATTAACATGATATCAACCACTCTTGGTGAAACCCCTGGGTCTTACGACCCGTGGATAGTACCTAGCTCTGATGACTATCTTCGTTATGAAGACCGAATGCCTTTAAGTCCAGTAGAATTGGCTTATCAAGTTGTTCAATCAACAAATCCTTCTCCTCGTTCTCTCTGTGATACGTCTCCTGATACATTTCATGTGGTATTTCCCACTGATGAGATGATCATCACTGTCATTTCCATGAAAGATACTCCATGGGACGATGGACATCATCGTTCTATCCTCTTCCTGGAACCAGGGACTTTAGAGAGTTACCAACGGATTTCCAATCCGTCTACTGTTGTTACCACTCCCCTTGTTCTTGAATCAACACACGATGTTTTGTATGGAGGGAATTTGGGAAATATTTCACGCACCATCCCTCTAGATATTTGGATTAAACCTAGAATCATGGAAAATGTGCATATCGGTGCCTCATGTTCTGCTAACAAGGTTCAAATTTACAAAGCCCTTTTTCAAGAATTCCATGAAGTTTTTGCTTAGAGTTATGAAGAGATGCCTGGAATTGATCCAGATATTGTTGTACATGAAATTAATACTTATCCAGATGCTAAACCCATTCTACAAATACTTCTCCCAATACATCCACGCAAAGATGCTGCCATTAAAATTGAAGTTGAAAAAATTCTTAAAGTCGGTTTTGTCTATCCTGTGGCTTTGACTGATTGGGTGTCTAATCTAGTTCCGGTTATGAAGAAACAAGGTACGATCCATGTTTGTGTATATTATAGGGATATTAACAAAGCTTGTCCTAAGGACAATTATCCAACCCCTTTCATTGACCAGATTGTTGACGACTATGCCAGGAGTGAAATCTTCTCCTTGATGGATGGTTTCTCCAGCTATAATCAAATCAATATTTTTCCTGTGGATCAACATAAGACTGCTTTTATTTTCCCTTGGGGAACCTTCGCCTACCAGAAACTACCTTTTGGTCTTAAGAATGCCGGTGTGAATTTTCAACGCGCTATGTCTTATTCTTTTCATGACATTAAGAACATTGTACAACCTTACCTAGATGATTTACTAGCGCCATCACCTGGCACATTTACAGGCCATTTTTCTCCATTGTTGCTATTATGGCATACGTTTGAATCCACATAAATGAATTTTTTGTGTGGATTCTAGACGTCTTCTTGGTTTTATCATCTCTACTCATGGGATTAGGGTAGACCCTCTAAAGGTTGAAGCTATTCTTAATTTCCCTCCTCCTTCTACACTTTGCCAGCTCCAAAGTTTGCAAGGGAAGGCAAACGTTTTACATTGATTCATCCCCAATTATGATAAATTAACGAAAGGTTTTAGTCGACTACTTAAGAAGGGTCACAATTTTGTATGGGACGACACTGCCAACAAAGCCTTTGAAGCTTTGAAACTTGCCTTAACCCGTACACCACTCTTATTTCCACCCAAGTATAGTCGAGATTATTTTTTATACTTAGCTGCTTCGAACTCTACCATTGCTATGGTTCTAGTCCAAGAGGATGATTCACATGATGAACATGTTATCTACTATCTGAGTCAGAGTCTCACGACCACCAAAACTAAATATCTGCATGTGGAGAAACTAGCCTTGGCAGCTATTCAAGCTGTTCAATGTTTTCGTCATTATATATTATTACGCAAGACCACAGTCATTTCCAATTGAAACCCCATGCAACACATCCTTACTCGACAGTTGTTGGGGGAAAAGTACTCCAAATGCATAGTTATTCTCTAGGAGTTTTATTTGGAGTTTGAGCGTGCCAAGTCTAAGAAATATTTGGTTTTTGCAGAATTTATATGTGACCTTCCCTCTACTGGGACATAAACTGTGGCAGAGGATTCCTTTCCTGATGAATCTCTCTTTTTGATCAGTTTTGATGAAATATGGTATGGATACATCATCATCTATCTCCAAACCCAAACTTTCTGGCCTGATCTTTCTAGTGTCGATCGTCGTCGTATATTGTATCAAGCCCGTCAATACATTATCCTTGGTGATACCCTTTACTGCTATGTTATTGATTCCATATTTAGATGTTATCTCATCTATGATGAAGATGAGAAAGGTTTGAATGACTGTCACTTTGGAGCATGTGGCAGTCATATGTCTGGGTATTCCACTACCCAAAAGATCTTACGAGTTGGCTACTTTTGGCCTTCATTATTTAAGGATTTCATTACTGTTGTTCATAAATGCCACACTTGTCAAACGTATAACAATAAGATCCGATATCATCCTGATCATCTTTACCCTATAGTTTTCGTTGGTCCATTCACTAAATGGGGCATTGAATTCATGACATGTAACCCTCACTCAGCCAGGGGGCATGGATACATTATTGTAGCCATGGATTATTTCACTAAATGGGCCGAGGTGATGCCTACATTTGATAATACTAGGAAAACTACATCATTATTCATATTCAATCATACCTTTACTAGATTTGGTGTCCCTCAAGCCATCGTCACTGACCATGGTAGTCATTTTCTCAATTTCATGATGTCTGAACTTACCGAGAAGTTGGGTCTTCAACATGAAAGCTCAACACCTTACTATCCATAGGCCAATGGCTAGGTTGAAGCAATCAACAAAGTCCTCACTACTATGCTTTGACCGATGGTATGAATTCACAAGTCAAGCTCACACACGATGCTCTTCTCGGCATTATGGGCCTGTTGGACATCCATTAAATCTACCATGGGGTTTACACCTTTTCAATTAGTATTTGGTATCGAAGTTATTCTGTCGATTGAATGTGAAATCCCATATTTGAAATTAGCCGTCGAACTCCTCCCTAACACCTCAACTGAAGAGGAACATCTCTTGTATTTGATGAAATTAGACGAGACTCACCGGGATGTTGCCCTAGTCATTGAAACTCAGAAAAAGCATGTCAAATCTCAATATGAAAAGCATGTAAAACCACGTGTTTTTCTGAGGGTGATTTAGTTCTCCTTTACGAACAAGATCATGACTTATTAGGGGTTGGTAAATTTGAACCCATGTGGCGTGGTCCTTATATTGTGAAATGAGTGTTGGAGAAAGGGGCTTATGAGGTGGTAGATTATGATGGAATTCCTTTGAGTGAACCCAGAAATGGGATTTACTTGAAGAAGTACTATGCTTAAGCTATTTTTTGCATGAGTGCTTTGTATTTTCGTGTATCATACTCAAGTGTGATTTTTTCATTTTTGTTCTGCCTTTTAGCTGCTTACCTTGCATTGTTCTTGGTTTCCATATGTCGGTGTCTTCACCACCCTATATCAGCTTTGCTGATGGTGCTAGTCACAGTACTCAAAACCTAGCGTCTGTTGCATGGGAAATACATGCACATATGAATGAGTTGATCGGTTTACATGGTGTTTTCCTTGGTCATGCAACGAATAATATTGCGGAATACAGTGCAATTATCGAGTTATTAACTAACGCCATTTCACTTGGCTTACATCATCTTATTGTATGACTTGATTCATAGTTAGTAGTGCTACAATTGAGTAACATTTTTTCCATCCGAAGTCCTACTTTGTTATGGGTATACTTACGAATTCGCCTCTTGGAAAGACATTTTGATTATATTGAGTATCAACATATTCTTAGATGTCTAAAAAAATTAACATATGCATTGGTTAATTATGTGTTAGACAGACATTTGAGACATTTATAAACCCAAAACACACTTTTTAAAAATACAAGTAAGCCATTAGGAACTTTATATTAATACTGCAAAAAGTGTTTGTCCAATGTCCAAAATATCAAAATGGTGAAGCTCATGGCTTCATGTACAATAACATCAAGGATGCTACTCCTTGTAACAAAAAACTGCTCATGCTACTCTACGGAGAAATCGACTAATAGATGCAGATACGCCAATAGTATGGTGTTGATAATGCGGAGGAAGTTCGTCCACCATGGCATCGGGGATGTTCATAGTCAACCCCTCTAGGTTCTGCTCAATCACCTCTAGATCTACAACAACCACTCCTTCCATGAAACCTCTCTCTCCTCACCTATGTACAGGAGAAGATCCCAGAGGCTGATATTCCACCACATCTGCATTATTGAAAGCTCTTGATTAGTCTTGGATAAATGACAAAAACATTTTATATAATTAAAATATCAAAAACATCATATAAATGCAAATTTACTTCTTACCTATGTCTCCCCACTGAGATCCCTCAGGAAGAGCTAAGTCAGGATCCCCATGGAAGTCCATCCAAGTGTAAGAATAGTCCTCCACCATGATTAGCTGATTTCTCAGCCACTGGAAGAAAACTTCGTCATACTTGACGATAGGCACGCCACCATGACAAGCCATCAGGTCCAACCACCTCTTCATCCATGGATCTTGTGGGGTAGGTATACCCCACTCCACCTATAGACATAGGACATAAAATCTCTCCAAAAAGAAGAACACCAAAATGGACCCGTATCCAAATTGTTTCAACCGACCGTTTCAGCACTTTGTGAGTTTTTTTTTCATGCTTTTTAGGACACCCTCACACCAGTTGAAGACCCTAAGTTCCATGCAATCTATCGCATACTGAAAATGGATTTACAAAGCCATATGGGGAGTTGCACTCCCTACCATGTGGGTAATTGTGTAAAGGATCATCCACAATGGTAAATCCCACACATCTTTGATGGCTACCTTGCCACTGTGTATTTGTGTACCTGACACACAATGGTGAGAGACATAGTAATCCATGGGATCTCCCCCACCCCTACTGCCTATGAGTGATACCCGTGAACCATGATGAGAAAACCCTGTCAGAAAGTAGATATCCTCTATATCCAATGTGAGTGCATGAAAACCCACGTGAAAGGCTTGTTTGTTCACATCCCACATGTGAACCAAATAATATAGCAACCTCAGTTGGGATCTCATGCCCCGAATCCTAAAAAACTTGAGTAACCCACATTGCCTTAATGCCATAATTGTTCTTGGGTTATTCCCGAAAAAATAATCCTCTTCCTCATTCTCTCGTTCATGCCACTCGAGCATTTTGACCAAGGAAATCCTTCCAAGGAACATTAAAAGAAGATTAGAAACATAAAAATTCATTCCTGAGGGTTTTTCTAGTTAGATTTATCTTTTCAAAATTTTGACTGCGGTCGTCGCAGGGCTGTGCATTTACCTAGAGTGACGTCTTCGCACCCTGTCTTTGGGTCCCCTACAACGATGTCAGATCATTGTAGTTATCAATACTGTGGGCTTGCGATGATCTCAAAGCGCTGGTAGCCCCAAAAAGTTGTCCTAAAATCCAAAATTAACCAATGAAAACAAAATTTGAAACCATGAAAGGATAAAGAAGAAGAAGATTATCTTTCTGATGGAGATGGTTCACAAAATGATCCAGCACATGCTCCGAAATCAACAGTTGAATTTTGGGGAGAAAAGAGGGTTTTGGGGCACTGTTTGGGTAAATTTGCAAATGAAATGGTAAAATGGTGTTTTGGGCTATTTTATTGTTTTTGCCATATTTTTATTGAAAAAATTAATTATTTTAATATTTTATCCATGCCCTAAAGTCTAACCAACTTTGCAAAGTGTTAACTATTGCAGATTAAAAGGTCTAGAGATGAGACGTTTGAACAGGGGTCCACCCTTTTTTTAATTGTTTTTGTGTATTTTTCTTATATACAAATGCTTTTAGGGTTTTTTAGGAAAAACTCTGAGCACAGTCTTAATTCTTTCTCGTGCTCATGAAACCATGAGAATGCAATCGAGTAGTCTTTTGTCATTTTTTTGAACTCGCATTGGTAATATGAAAACCAAAACTTATGGAGTATCCTTTAATCTCTTTTCACGCTCCATAAAAATGAAAAGATAGCCGATCGACCTTGTTATTTTCACTCTCGTAAAAGTATTTGAAAAAAACATTTGATGAGAAATAGATTATCTCTTTTTCGGTCTCATTAGACTAACTTACGAAAGAGGACCTTATGGAGTTCTCTTTAAGTTTTTTTCAGACTCTCTAAAAATGAAAAACCCCTGAGTTTTCTTTCTTTGGACTCATAAAAAAAGCATCGAAAGGCCCATATGGGACCGAACCACTCCTTCTTAGGATTTGTTAAAAATACTTCAAGGGACTCATCCGAAGGATGATCTTATATTACAAGCATATGCTATCCTCCTCAAGCTTGTGTAAAAATAAAGAGGTACTCGCCATAAATGGTGGGGGAAAAGTGGGAAAGAAATGTGTGTTTGTATTTGTGTTAGTGGCAGTAAAGTCTCTCTTGAACATGACACCCCCCTTCATCACTGTATTCAAGTTTGGGAAATCCATTTGTCTCTCGTTTGAACATCCACAAGTTCATATGTTGGGTCCTCCTTGAGTCAATGCTGCTAAGACAACTATCATGTTGTTCATATGTTCAAGAGAAGTCCAACCTTAACAAGACTTCTATCGAGTCGACCATCTGCAATTATAATTTTTCTATCATGTCATCCTTCCCTGAGTGATTTCTGAATCACTTCATACTCTGATCTGCTTCAAATATGTTACTTATTTTTTGTCATTGATGGGGGATACATTAAGGCCCTCCTGTGACGAGTCTTTTCCTGTCGAATTCAACACATTATCTGGGAACAAGACTTAGAAATCATTTAGTACCTTGGAGCCTACATGCCTCAATGACAAGTCTCTTCGCTTTCAACAATGGGTTCACATCATTGACCCCTGATTGGAAGATTCCATCGAGTGTTCGACTTCAACTCATTTATTCACACTCGTTGGATTGTACTAGAGTACCGCGGGAATCATTGACATCAATGGTGATTTCCCTCGCACTTGTTAACGGTTTTCATTAGTGACCGATAATCAAGTGGCTTCTACCATGTTTGACTTTGACACCTATAATCACATTGCTAGATTCATACTTAAGAATGATGGAAATGAAGACCCTGTATCTCACCATATTGGTTCAGGTTGCAACAGAATAATTATAATTTTGTACTGACACATACATCGACTGTGTATGTCTCATGGCTATGTCCGAATTTGAATTCTTTAAAGCACGTAGATCCAGATTGTATTTTTGGTGGCTATGTTGAATTGCGATGACATGGATCCACAATGTATGTTTAGTGGCCATGAATCACATGACACTTATGATCAGAGTCACTTATAGTCTGAGTATGGGAATGCCTATCTCAAATATGGTATGTTATTATGCAGATGCTTGATTGTTTGTAGGTTCCCGACCGATGCGTTCCTTGTTTCCGACACACACATTCTACAAAGTATTTCAGTTGTTGCAGGTTCCAACTTCATACTTTGGGGGGAATTCTGTTATACATTATTTTGGTCACCCTAGTGATCAAATGATGACATGTGAATTACTCATTTCCATGTTCCCTGGAAACATTAAAATAGACTTTCTCCATGAGAAAAGTGGATTAGCTTTTCTTCCTAAAATACTATGTCAAATGAGGTCGTCACACTCTTCTATATACTTGAGGTGCGACGATGCCTGATCATCGTACTATGCACCATACTAGGCCTGTGATGTCATCGCATGTTGCTTGTGCATAGGGTGCGACAATGCTTAAACAAGAGTAAAAGTCAAAATTCACGAAAGTTCTAGAAGGGAATCTTCTAGAAGATGAGGTGACCTCCAATTGGTTTGGATCTTACTTGCTTCTCTGATTTAGTGGGATCATCCTAATCTCCTCATCCATCCCTCTTTCACCCTATATAAAGTGGGATATCTTATGGAAAAGGATAAGGCTAGTTTATGTATGAGGAATTCTACTTTAGATTATACTTGAGATAACTTTGCATTAGCTCTCTAAGTCAGATTGTGGATCTTCTTCATCAAAGGCATTGGAGAAAAGGTGTGTGTGCTGGAGCAAAGAGCCATTGGAAGGGACCTTGCAACATCAAGGCATAGGTTGTATTCTCCACTTCCATTTTAATATAATGAAGAAACGCATTTCTTCCCTATAAAGGTTTCTTGACTTTTATTGTATAATTCCTTGATCTTATACAAAGAATTCATTGGAATATATAGATCTCTGTTCTCTCTCTTTTTTGGTTTGTGCTTCTTCAACAGGTTCAATATCCCGCAAATCCAAATATGGAGCGACAAGGATGACACTAGAGAGGATAAAGCGTCATTTAAAATGTATCTCACTCGTCCCTCTCTAAACTATTTTATGTGACAATGAAGTCTAAGGTGAAATGTGTATTTTGTCTTGTTCGCACTTACTGATTTGTCTGATAACAATAATATATATTAACAAATGAATAGTGAGAAGGTTAATGAACCCCATTGATATTTCCCGCATAATTCTTTTCTTGTTTAATTGCTTCTCCGCCCTCTGAGTTTGACATGGTATCAGAGATGAAGGCATAAGCCTCTTCACAGAGTGGAGAGTAGACTGATTCGAGAGAGAATTTTCCTAAAATATAAGGAGGTGACCAAGGCCAAGAAGGCACCCAAACTATGTATTCAAGATAGTAGTGTGTGAAAGGTAGGTCTCTATGTAAGAGGGAGAATGGAATGATCTCGACTGATGAGAACGAGAGAAAAAAAACCTAGTCTACACAAAGAGAGAGAGGTAAACCGGACCCGACTTTGGCTAAGTGAAGGAGTTTGAATGAAGAAGAGATGGTTCCCAGTTAACTAGATCGACGTAAACATATTGGTATGTTGTTAGGAAAACCTGATGGTTCGATTAAGTGCTTATTCTAGAGACCCGTTGTTTTATAATTCCAATGGATCTCTAATCCGATGCCCTGATGGATCTATATCCCGGTGGTCAATGACCGGTGCAACCATACTGGTGTAACTACCAATTTAGAATCCAAAGATCTATCTTGTTTCTTGGTAGAAGAACTGTTGGGATCACTTATGTCACATGAAACTAATCTCAGCATGGAAGAAGGGTCTTTGGAACATGCATTCAAGACTCAAAATTATTTTAGAAGAGGCATAGGCACAAGAAACTGAGGTAGAAGTAAAAGAGGCAGAGGTAATCATGAGGCAAAAGAAACACCCACACAAGAACACTCAGGACAGTCTCAAAAGTCTAAAAACTCACAGAATCAAAGAGAAAGAGGCAGAAAACGGATAGAAAAATATATAATTCAATGCTACTATTGCAAAAAGTATGGTCACTATGAGAATGAGTGAAGAAAGAAGTATTTAGATCAAAACAAGGGTAGATAAAATGTCTCCAACAATGAAGGAGAAAATTATGAAGCAATGTTCCTTTCTTTCCATACCTCTGAAGAAGGTCACACCAAAGGCCTTTGCTTGCTGAAAAATGATTGAAACAATCATATGACATGTAAAAAAGAATTTATTTCTAGCATTTATACTTCTATCAAATCTGAAATTACTCTAGGTGATTATTCTCAAGTCAAAGCGATGATTCTCAAGTCAAATCTCTAGGAAAATGTATTGTGTATGTTTTAACTAAAAAAGAATAAAAGAAAGACATACATGATGTATATTATGTTCCAAACCTTAAAAACAATCTCATAAGTGTAGGAGAATTGATGGATAATTGATATGATGTCATTTTCAAAGGCTCAACATGTTTAATTCTATATAAACCACGTAGTAGGAAACTCATTGTAAAAATTCAAATGACCAAGAATAGGATGTTTCCATTAAATTTAAGAAGTGTCAATTTGTCTAAGCCATATGCCCAAAATGTTTAAAACATAGATGAGACTCTATTATGGCATTCTAGGTTTGGTCATCTCCCTTTTAGGAGGCTTAGTATTCTCCAAAAACACTCAATGTTCAAAGGTCTTCCTGTTTTGAATGAGCAGGGAAATCCTTGTGAAAGTTGTATACTTGGAAAGCATAAAAGAGACAACATTCCAAAATCCTCCCATATAGCAAAATAACATTTATAATTGGTACATACAGATCTCTGTGGACCAATGCAAACCTAATACATTGGTGGAACTTTTTATTTTCTAACCTTTATTGATGATTTCAACAAGAAAATTTGGATTGACTTTCTTAAAAATAAGTCTGAAACATTTTCAAGGTTCAAAAAATTCATAGCTAAAGTAGAAAAATAGAGTGGAAAATTTGTGAAAGCTCAGGTCAGATGGAGGAGTAGTTCATATATTTCAAAGGGTTTTGCATATTTTTGTAGACAACATGGAATTATAATGAAAATTACAACTAGATATAATCCACATCAAAATGGAGTGTCTGAATGGAAAAATTAGACCATCATGAACATGGCCAAAGTATGTTCAAAGAAAACAATTTGCCCAATGACTATTGGGCTGAAGTTGTTTCTTGTTCAGTTTACATACTGAATAGATCTCCAACAACAAATTTC
Source organism: Picea mariana (assembly GCA_032191745.1). Lineage (NCBI taxonomy): Eukaryota > Viridiplantae > Streptophyta > Pinopsida > Pinales > Pinaceae > Picea > Picea mariana. Next base: position 67,655 of record JASDQU010437064.1, on the reverse strand, counting down.
AAATATAAGGAACCTCAAGAGGCATGGAGTGTAATGTTCCTAGCAACCCGGTCTGGGTCACGTCATCACAACCTCAACTTCTATCACCCTATAGCATTCCTGTTACCAAACTTCTTCTGATACCATACCGTAACATTAACCATATTACTACTAAACAATGCTACATCAAAATCCACTACACAATTTCTACTCTAAAACACTAGTCTCTGCAACATCACTTGAATTAACGCACTCAACATCAATCTGAGTCGCACCACACTAGATTTCTTGTTTTTACATAAATTAAAACATAGCGAAAGTAATTCAAAAATACTACACACATGCATATTATTCACACAACACCACTATGTGGGAAACCATATGTTGAGGGGTCCTAATACCTTTAAATCAACAATAGGAACTAAACCCGCCACCGAGGTCTAGTTAGACTCCGCAGCGTTTAATGGTGGAATGGTTCTCCAGATCTTGTGATCTGACCAATTAATTGATGGTATTTACGTAGTAATTGATAGTATGTCTTCTTGTGAAAGCTCCTCCTTTAGTTTGAACATTCTCTTTTTATATTTTCTCTTATAGGTGGGACCGATACAAGTTAAATGCTGGTATAAACCAGATGGGTAACAAAGGGGAAACGATTAACTACTAAAGAAGGATGAGCTTGGGATAACCCTCATGCTCAAGCATGCAGACAGTGATTCTTACACCTATGAAAATCCTAGTACTAATACATTAACCTGCTGGTGTTCCAACCATTGATTGAGATACAATTATCAAAAGAAAACATACATGTAATAAATGATGGGCAGAAAAATAGTTTCCTTATCTCTACTCATTGATCACACATTAACACAACGATTTAATTTTTATCATTAAATATAAGAACTATGAAAATATTGAATTAGATAACTTATCAACAGATTTAGAGGTTCTTGCTCATTATAACATCCATTCATGAGATAAAATCATAAATAATTCTTCTTTAGATCCAATCACACACACTTTTGATGAAAAATGAACATAAACTTGTCTCTGGTCCTAAACAATACTTCTAAATCAAGGTAGCTCCGAAATAGTTCTTTACAAATCCAAAAATGAGGGTCTTTACAAAAACCATCGACCCCTGTCTAACAAGTTGATCCTCTTATTTATAACCTATTATTAACTAAAAATAACTATCAAAAGTGTAAGCTAAATAAAACAAAACACCGCCATATGGTGCTTTCATCTCTCAGTCTTCTAAGAGTCATCAAATGGTTCTTGAGTGGATGACTCTTCTCGTACTCTAACCATTTGATGAAGAGCTCCTCGCATGTGTTGGCATACGAGAATTTGTGTTGGTCCATCGGGGCCGAAATGATCTCCTTTATCTCCACTGCTTGTGCCTGATACTTGACTACTCTAGCACTTAATTGTTGTAACAATGTCTGAGCCTTGATCGGGTGCTCCATGAACTGTTTTACTTGACATAGCGCCATGTTCACCATCTTTTCTATCTCCGCAGCCCACAATGAGTCTTGTTCGACATGTAGTTTGACTATGTCATGGAAGTCGACAAAGTCATCGGGTGTGCCAAATTCTGGAAGGACTATGTCTCTCATTGCCCGATTGATCTTGGTCCATCTCTTTTCACACTCGACCCATTTATCTTGGATTTCTTGATGAGGTTCTTGGGCCAGTTTCAGCGAGTATTCAGATGACTTCTTTATGCAGTCCATGCTGCTATCCCTTAGTACCTGAATGCCATGCTCTTCGGCGTCTTGGCCCTGTTGAACCATGCCAATGTAATCGATCCTTTCCACTACTTGGTGTGATTTGTCATACCATCTTTCCATATCCTTGAACGTCACTAGCACCATGAGGGTGTATTATTGGAAATTGGCTATCCCTGCAGTGAAAAGGTGCCGCTCATTCATAAATTTACTATAGGCATCCTGGAATTCACTTCTCAAGAACACCGTGGCCTGTGTGGAGTCCTGATAATATTTCTCCAAATGGCATAGATGCTCCAAATCCTTCATCACAATGATCGACTCCTCTTCATCCTTCCTTGCTCTATCCAGGGTGGTATCTGTGATTTCCATCCCTGTGCCGATAAGCTCAAACGTCTTGGAATGCTTCGTGCTAATCGGGTTCTCCTCCATGGTGATGAGGATGGAGTGATACAGAGTAAGAATCCTCTTTTGGTGGTTCTCTTCATGATGGATTTTCTCTTTCAGTCATAGGATATAGATTATATATCAGTGAACTCATCCTCACTATCTTTGGATGAGCTGAAACGTCCCCTAGTGATTTGGCCCGTGGCATTGAAACTTTAGGGTTATCTAACCCGGTGATCTCTTCAATTTGTATTGGCTCTAGGTCACTTGGACCTACCCAAATTTCGATTGGATTGTCGGTAGGCCCCCTTGTCATTTCTATTAGGTCTAAGTCATTCTACAGGTGATCAATTACTCTATTTTTCTGTTCCATTAGGAGCAATACCCTTTCCTGTGCCTCTGGTGTCATAGACAATCTCCTGTTCTGCACCTTTGTTGCCTCTGCCGCTTTGATTTCTTTCCTATCTCTAAGGGCCTCTTGATCCGACTACTCTATTGTTTCTGCATGTTCATCCATACTCATGGCCTTGAACCTGGTCATTTTCGGTTCGACCATCCTTTGCACCACCTCATCCCAGTCCTGGGTGTTCTTAGTGAATACTTCGTCTTTGAACTTGTCATGAGCATACGACTAGTAGGAAGACACCTGTGAAGCATGTTGCATGACCAGGACCTTTGGATCGTGCTTGCGGAATCAACCCGTCGGGAATCTGAATTCGAGTTGGCTCGTTTGGCTTGAGCGGTATCCTTTACGAAATAGAACCCTACATGGAAACCATAGGGAATGAAAGCCCATTTCTTGTGTTTGACCATGGTGGCATTGTATCCTTGCAAGATGTTCTAATAACATATTTCTCCTATGATGAGCTGGTATGGTACATGAGCTGGTATAAGATGTGGTGCTCTCGTGGCCCTGAACACCCTAATGTAGGTGGTGGGCTCATCCAAATACCAATGGCCTACCTTGGAGATCATTTTCTTTGTTGCTACCGATAGCCGTGGGCATTCCTTCCTAAAAAGAATAAAATAAATTCAGGCAATGAATTCATCGCAGATGAGGGAGTAAGATTTCTTATACTTGTTTTTCCATAGCACGCTGAAGTAGACATGGACTGGGAGCTCTGCAACATGCCATCTCATATTCATGCCGACGAAGATGTTCCTAGTGCACATGACATTGAGCAGGTATGCAACCATGTAAAAAGTTGGTGCTTCCCCTTCCTTCGGTGTCTGAGCCTGCTTCACACAGATGATTAGTTGTTTGGATATTATTGTTCCCCAGTTGAAGCTGCACCCGACAATCGCAATTGTGTATCCAAAGGCATCCATGCCTCCAAAAACTTGGAGCAATATTTCTCTCCGTATAATTGGTAGATGAGAGCCATCAAATAGACGTATGGCTCCCTCAAGTTAATTGTCCCATACTAGTCAGTGCTCCAGTTGGTAAACTTCTTGTCCTCCCTCCACCATTAGGCCATCACCCTGCTGGTGTTGTGGTGTTCATAGAAATTCACCATGAATTCTTTTTTTAGCCGCTCCTTTGGGTCTTTGAGTTTGTAATATTTTTGAACTTCTACCGGGAGGAAAACTACGAAACACCTGCCATTGCCATCGTTGATTAAAAATTTATGTGTGTATGTGTGGTCAATGAGTCATTTTAGGACCTCTATGCAGGGGAAAATGTGGGTTCTTCTTGCCACCATGTGTATATATGACCGTCGGATGTTCAGGAACACCTGGTCGTCGAGCGTCCTTACGTTCAGATCACTGTGTGGGACACATTCTAGGTATTCTTCTCAGCTGATCCTGTTAAAGAGATCCCCCCACTGTGGGAGAAACATATTGGACCCGGTGCTTGCCTATGTATTGCTAAAGGCCAAAGGCTGGATTAAGACCTTCTTCTTTGTTGTCTTGAAGACAAGCTCCGACGTAGGGACATATTTCAATTGCCTCATGATCCCTAGAGAAGAGCCTTCACCTGTCTTTGGTTCGTTTAGATTTGGTGCTCTTGGTGAGTGTCTAGTGGTTGGATTTATCGGTGACATTGTTCCTTTGAAGATTTCTAAAACTTGGTTATTTGATAATCACTGGGTCGATACAGCCTTTGAGGTTCTCATATTTCTCCTTCGGACACTCTGGAATTCTCTTATGCACATAATGATTTCGTTCACAACGGCTCAAGATATTTTAAATAGGAAATATCTTATCACGTTGCATCAGCCATTCAATTCGGGTTATGAGTGAATTTTCAATAAATCTGCCACTGAATCTCTATAACTTAAATTCATCATGGGTTGACGGCGGAAGCGTAGGTGGTGATGTGGTCCATCGGTGATTTTAAATGATTGTTTTGATTGGTGCACGAGGTAGCAAATAATGCATGATCGGATTTTAATTATCTCCTTAAATGCTCAAAATCCGATCGTATCTAATGCTAAAAATTCATGTCGTGTCACTCTTTCAGTGGGTGGATCGGGGATTAGGGATTTTTAATGAACATTTTCATTGATATCCTCCTGCAAAAAGATCCGACTCCGACCAATATTACCATACAATGCTGATGCATAAAATATGACTCATAGGTGTGAGTCGAACATAGGGAACCAAGAATGACTCGGGATAGAACTAGACCATACAACCCTCTTACCTGGTAAATACACGTGGTCTTGGAGACCAATGACGTAATTCACTTGTATTAATTAGATTCAATACTTTCCTTAAGTTATTCGTTCTAAAACAAACCTTAGCTTGTCGATTCCGAAAAAGTTTCCAGGATAGGCAATCGACGATAAACCTATCAAAGCGCTTTCGAATCGACTTCCTTGAAAAAGTCTCGATACCGAAAACGCATCAGGGATCGACGGTCGGGGATAAATTTTATCATGGTAAAAATGTTTGTTGTGATCCTTCTGGGTTTTCCCCGATTCCGATAAAGTGCATCGGGCATCGGTTATCGACGATATCTTTATGCGAAAAACTTAATGAAAACCAAAAATTCCTTCTGCAAATACCGATGGAGATTGGCACTCGACGACTGTGGTTTTCCGAGTGGTTCCTTTTTCTTATTTGAATTCTGTCAGATGTTGAACCTGAGTGCATTGGGTGAAGTGTTTGGCTAATGATTCTTTATTTAGGTGCTAATTTTTTTTTAGTCATGGGGTTTCATAAGTTCAAGCAAACTTGAATAGGTGATGAGATTCATGAAAATAAGAAAAGACAAAAAATTTCCCAAAATGAAATCGAATTGGACAATGCATAAGATCAAGTGGTACCCAAAAAAGTAAAAAAAATGATAAAGGCTTTTCAGGGTGTGTTGAGTGCTCAACAAATGATGAATTACTAGGAGAAAGTAGAATCTCTATTCCTACCTAGGGCTCAGTTGATGCAAAATATGGTTAAGAATTTAACTGGTTTTATCAAAGCCTCTTTCATCATTGCATTTGAAATTCCCTGGTTGGTGCATCCATCTCTTTCTGTGGGGTTTCAATCTTTATTCTTCCTTTGTTTCCTGTAACCCTGACTCATGCGCTCTTTGACAAGAGTCAAGCAAAGCATTCACTGGCACTAGGCCTTTTAGTTATCATCATTCACTTGCTATGGTGTTGCTCCACTGCCAGTGAGTGTCCATAGCCCCGACGAAGTCACCCCGATGTCACAGACCTTTCATCAACGAGCGTCCATATCCCCGACAGAGTTATCTACATACCCTCTCCTACTGTGCGCTCATTTGGTATAATTGATTTTATTTCAGCAAAATGCCCTAAGTGAGTAGGAGAGGAGGACGTTTGTTATTTGCAAAATGAGATGGTTAAGGTGATTTTTTCGCTAGCTCTTTCTTGAGGTACATGTAGTCCTTTCCATCTTACCACCTTTCCCTTAAGGTTTTACCAGACCACCAGATAGACACTTCATCACTTTTCCAAGGTTGTTCATCTTCACAGGTTAGATAGAAATCCCTTTAAAACAACCACAGGTATCCCAACGCTTCTTGTGTTGTATGTAAGCTATGAGTCAGGAACAACATTTTTCATATCGCATGAATTGAGGTCAACCAATATATTGCTAAACACAATCTTCAAAAGCACATAAGTACTATAGCAAGAAACAAAAACAAAATGCACTCTGTAATCAGTGTACCTAAAAACAAAACATCGTGAAAACACACACACACATTTTTTTTTTAATGAAAATATTGTTTTAGTGCTTGGCCATTCACCGAGAGGACTCCAGGTTCCCCCCTCAGATTCTGCAATCGATACCTGCCTATCCCAATTTTCTCGGCTACTTGAAAAGGTCCAAGCCATTGTCACATA
>JASDQU010437064.1:39957-56653 GCA_032191745.1 Picea mariana | reverse complement strand
CACTCGGGCCTTCAAATTCTCTGAAAAATCATGGACTCTGAAATATTTCTTCAGTCCAAGTAGCCAGGCCTCGGCTTCCTCTTCCTTCTTTATCTCACCGTCGAAAGAGGGAGGTTTGGCCTTTTTGAATTTCTCAAATTTATGACTCTTGGAAGTCTTTTGCTTCTTCTGTTTTCTGCGAGAGTAGGAACTGGTCCTGTTGCTGGAAGAGCCTTTTGAACCGCTAGCTTCCTTCTCAGTGGAATATTTTGACATTGGTTCTTTACCTCTGGGGTGGACCTTTCTGGATGTGCTTCTCTCAGTGTGACCACTGACACGACCATGATTTTTCATCTCAGGTTCATGCTGCATTTGTCGCTGTAGGTCGGATAAGCTCTACAGTAGAACTACATTAATTTCAGTTTGCTTTTCTTGTTCTTTCATCATCCTTTCATTATCATCCTTGCAGCTTTGCAATTCGACCATGAGACTCCTCACAGTCTCAGCTAGGACTGGAGGGGTTCCTATTGCTCTTCTTTTGTTAGAGTCTTTGTCTCTGTTGTGGGAGCCTTCTCCCACCTCTTGGTGAGTCACCATACTCTGTGTCTGTAGATTCCCGCGGTTGATCATCTGCTCGAGTGAAAAGACAAACGCTGGTTATTAGTCAAGAGTTAAATTCATTTTTATAATTTGTGCATAAATTCATAACTCTTTCACATGCATACACAATCGGGTTCTCACTTTCCAAGTTTTTAATCCTGGACTAGAGAGTCAAGTTAGGGGGTTACTCCTGTGCTTCGAACGGAGTTTATGCGCGACTCGTGCATAAGCCCAATTAGGCCGAGTGTTGTAACCATGCTCTGATACCACTTTGTCACATACCCACTACCTAAATCAAACTTTTTCATTTAGTTATCAACAATGAGAATCCCCGAAGCTTGCATCCGTGAAATGCCAATCCTGAGCAACAGGTCTTTCATTTGCCTATATGGCCCTCTTCACTTAACCGTGGTCTTCCCCTGATGACCATTTCAGGTTTTTGGGGTTTTGTCCTTTCTAATGTCGAGGATTCCTATGCCCTCGATTCTTTGATCTCCGACGAGCTCTCTTTCGGCCTTATCCCCTCTGGGCTATGGGCTGGTCCACACGACCATGCTCACGAGACCGTAGCCTTATATTTTTTTCTTTTCGTCGGGGTTTCGGGCTTTCCAATGCCAAAATGCATATGCCCTTTGGATCCGCGATCCTTCGATTCCCGACGCACTCCAACTTCCACTAGTCCCCTTGGGCTAGTCTTTTGGGTCCATACGACCTCCCTTTATGTGACTGCAGTGATACCTCCTCATCAGGGTTTTGACACTCGTGATGTCCCAACAATTTGGTTCACCGATCCCCGAGTCTCGATATGCTCCTCTGCTGCCTTAGCCTCCTGGGATAAGTCTTTAGTCCTCGTGACCTCTATCTCACAAGACCGCAGCCTTGTCCCCCATCGGGGTTTCAGACTTTCCAACGTCGAAATGCAAACGTCCCTAGGACTCGTGATTCCTCGAATCTCGATGTGCCCTTTTATGCGCTAGCTCTCCTAGCTAGGATCCTATCTCACATGACCACGATCCCCGTGACCACAGTCTTATCCCTCGTCGGGGCTACGGGGTTTTCAATGCCAAAATGTATGGGCTCATGGGATTCCCAATCCTTCAAATCCCGTATTCCCTCTATGCTGACAGTTGGCTCCCACTCATCGGGATTTCGAGTGTCTCGATTCCAAGATGCATAAACAAATTGTCATCAGGATTCCCGATATCCCGATGTCACAAACGCTGATCAACAACTTCCTATCGGGACTTTCCCCGACGACGCCGATTGCTGCCATGCGTCCTCTTCTGATGGACGGTCCCTATTTCCTTCAGGATTTCAAGACTTGTGATGTTCCCATTTTCACAGCCTTAGGAACTTCGATTTCCCGATGCCAAATATCTCGACTCTCTACGGATTTCGGACATCTGTCTCCCTAAACGGATGACTCAGATTTTGCCGGGGTTTTTACTTCGGACTTCCCTGATCTCCTGTCCACGGGAATGTCGATATCCCGACTCCCAATGGTAAACCTCGGACAGCTCTGATCCGATATGACGGCTGATGAGTAATTGGACCAAGATCTAACGATCTAGATCCGTCCTTCCTACACACACTCCAGAGACTAAATTTCGAGCATCTTAACCCGATCCAAGGGCCGACGGGATTTCTAATGAGATCTAATGGCTCAGATTGTCCCACCTTGTGCATTCTTCCACTACTTCGGGGACGTGGAAAGGTCAATGGTCCAAATGTTCTCCTGGGTCTTGGGATCTATGATCCTGATTTCCTCATTGTTCATGAGGATAGAAGGAAAAAGGGGCAAGGTATGTAACGCCCTTGTTACTTCCGTCAATCTAATGGTTGTGAATGGCTATGGGTCATCCGACGAGATCTCATTCATCGATTTGTTACTTATCCCTACACTGCTACCTCGGAACCTTAAGAGGGTCATTCCGCCTCATACGGGGTTATTAAGACTTGCGCATTCAAGTCCTTTTTCTGGGTCCTTGGTGAACCTTTCTAAGGAGGGAATCTCTGTAAAGAGATCTATACTGAAGCATTTTCGGAGGTAGATAAGGGTAAACAACTTCCCGAGAATGGGATGGAATCCTAACTTAGTTCGACTCATGCCTAATTAGATTCATTTATCAACATAAGCCATGTGCGGTATTTCTATTATAAGCATATATCTAACATTACTTATCAAACACTGCACAAACATTCTTATACTGTAATTGTTCACAATTTCACAGTTTATGAGCATATATGTCAACCTATGAATTTCAATATGCAATATGAACAAAACACTTATCAGAAATAACTTCAGAAGTGGGTGCGACTACTGAGAGGGGTGCTCATTTCCACCCAACTGTAGGCATAGCGACTCCCAACAGATTTACCACTAGCCACCCTCGAGCTGAGACCACGATGCTCTGAGACTGCGTCTCTCTGTCTACCAGTGACCAGGAGCAAAGGTTGCAATCCTTCCTCTCTGCTATCACTCACTCTGTGTAAACAATGCCAGAGTTCCCCTCATGTCTCCCCCCATAATCGCTTCTTCCATACGCCTTATCCTCTTGCGAGGTTGCATGTGGCGCGATTACCCTTGCGCTGATCAGGCTTGATGGCTCTACGGATAGGCGGTTCACCTCCCCATCCCTCATTAAGACATCAACCTCTCAGGCTACAAGGCATTAAATTTTTAGGGCCAGCGAGCCGCTTTTGGTTCTCTGGGCCAGTGGAGTCCAAATATGATATTTAATTCTCGGTGGAAGTTAACGCCCCCTTTCCAGGTGCCCTCCACTGCCATCGTGGTCTCTTTTCTGCACATCCCCTCTCAACAGTCCTGCAATAAATTCAAAATGTTATCCACATTCATTGACCTCTTCCTCAAGGTCCATTTACATCACATATTCACATTTATGAGTTTTCCATAGTTCTTGGCCAGTCCAGTTATATTTACAAGCTGGGGGAAACAGGGTGTTATAGCCATAGATTCTGAAACTTTGAATGTTTTCCCTTCGGTTCATTTGCTCTATCTCCGACTTCAAAATTCTTCTCTTTGGCCTTATGCTTATCAAACTATCTTTTAACTATCTGCTGATGAGCTGTGAACTTCGATTTTTCTTTCTTCCTTTCTTCTTCAAGAATGAGGAGGGTATCAATTCTTTGTTGTATAACTGATAAGGGTTGTCCTCTAGAATCCTGAGCAAGTTGAAGAGATGGAACATATGGCCCATTTAGGAGAATGGTTTCTTGTCCGTATACGAGAAAGTATGGGGAATTACATATAGCTTCCTTGGGTGTTACTCTATCAGCCCATAAGGCATTATGAAGTGAATTGTGCCAATTCCTCTGGTTGTCTACAACTATTTTCTTTAATATCCTCACTAGGTTCTTATTGGTTGATTCTGCCACTCCATTCCTCTGTGGATAGTAGTTTGAAGAGTATTTGATTATGATTCCTTTGTCTAGAGAAAACTCTGTTAATAGGGTGGAGTAAGCGACATTATAAAAAACAAGGATGGAAGGCATACCGAACCTCGTAATCAGCTGTTGTTCTATGAATTGGATCACCACCTTTTTGTTTACATGAGTTAGAGGGATGGCCTCTGCCCATTTTGTGAAATAGTCTATGGCAGATAACATGCATCTATGTTGTTTTGAAGAACTTGGTGTAATTTCTCCTATGATATCTAACTCCCATTGCTCGAATGGCCTCAAAACAACCACAGGTTGGAGTGGGACAGCTGCTCTCTTTTCCTTCCCCTCCATTTTTTGACAAGTTTTACAATTTCTAGCATATGTGTGAGCATCCCTGAACATAGTAGGCCAATAGTAGCCATCTCTCAGTATTTTGTGGGAGGCGGTGTTTCTTGCGAAATTTCCACCTAGAGGACCATCATGGAGCTCCTTCTGAACCTTGTTTGCATCTTTGCGTTCGAGACATCTTAAAAGTATCCCATCATAATTAACATGGAAGAGCATTGAATTTATGAGGCGATAATGTGTCGATTTTAACCCGAGGGATCTCCTTTCCCTAGGATTTAGGTTTTCTGGGAAAGTCCCATGATGCAGTAGATAATTCGATTTCTCATACCAAGACTCTTTCCCTGGGGAGATGTATGAAACTTCACCACATCATAATGCCAATTCATTCTCCCATTCGGGATCTTCATTTACTTGGTCATGGTATTCATATTCCAGTTTGTATAATCCTTGTCCCTTAGCCAGTTTAACCGGTTTTATATCTAGATCAAATTCTTGGACTACTGCCATCCAATTTTATCTTCTTTCCCCCATCTCTTGTTGAGTGAATAGGGATCAGACTGCAGGGTGAGGCATGATGACTTTGATATGGTTCTTTAGGATGTAGGATCTGAAGTGTTTCACTGCCTTGTATAATGCATAATACTACTTGTCTATAGCAGGGTAATTTAGTTCGAATCCTTGGATATTAGTGCTCATGAATGATATCGGGGCCTCATTGTCATCATCATCCTTCTGAGTCAATATTGTAGCTAATGATTGGTCGGAGGAAAAAGTATAGAGGAAAAAATATTTGCTAAAGTCGGGACTTCACAACACTGGGCTTGAGATATTGCAGCCTTAATATTGTTGAAATAACTTTTTCGTTCATCATCCCACTTAAATTCAACATCTTTGCAGATCATTTTTTGTAAGGGTTGGATAGTTTCAACGAAATCGGGGGTGAATTTCCTCACAAAATTGATTTTCCCAAAGAAGGATTGCATAACCTTTTTGTTGTGGGGTAATGGAAGTTGAGTTATAGCCTTAATTCGCTCTAGGTCTATGCAAATTTATGCTTGAGATATAATATGACCTAGTATTTTACCTTCCTCGACACCAAAGATAGTTTTCTTAGGGTTTAAGGATATATCGTATTTCCTACACCTTTCGAAAATATGGGTTAAGTGTTGGATGTGATATTCTTTGTTCTTCAAATACACAGTCAAGTCATCCAAATAAACTACTACACATTTGTTGATTAGTCCCCGAAATGATACGTCCATGTCCCTTTGGAAGGTTTCCCCTGCATTGATTAACCCAAAGGGCATACATTTATAAGCAAATGTTCCCCAATTAGTTCGGAAGGTAGTTTTCAAACGATCTTCCTCTGACACTAGAACTTGGTTGTAACTTAAAAAACCATCCAGCAGGGAGAAAATCTCAGAGCTAGACACGGTTTGCAAGAGTTTCTCCATTGGTGGGACTGGGTAGTTGTCCTTTTCTGAAGCTATATTGAGGTTTCTGAAATCTACACATAGGCAGATCTCCCCAGAATGTTTCCTCACAGGAACCAAATTTGCTACCCATGTAGAGTGTCTAACCTAGAAGATAATCTTAGCATGTAGTAATCTCTTTAACTTCTGACACATGAGAGGCCCTAGGGATGGGTGGTACTTCCAGAGCTTCTACTGGAAGGGTTTCACTCCGGGCTTTAACGAAATTGTGTGTTGAATGATATGAGTATCATAAGTTTTCATATCTCGATAGTACCATGCAAAGACATATTGATATTGTCTAAAAAGTTTAAGATAGGTTTTCCTTTCTTCTTTAGATATTATCTCGTCGAGATTTATATTCTTGGGGTTTTTCGGGGTTCCTAGATTTATAGTCTCGTGCATGGGGCATGAGCTCCCCGTTTTTGCGTTCATTGACCATTTGAATCTTTCCCTTAAGTCAAAAAGTTTTTCTAAATTGGATACTCCTTTCAGTATCATGTGAGGCCTTGGTTTGTCAGTCGATCAATCAGCTTCAAGTTTCTATACATGAGGTTCAGAGTCTACTAATTGCTCCTGAAATACTTCATCGTCAATAGAAAGATCTTTAAAATTATCCCGATTGGTTAAATTTTTATGATCTATCCATGTCCTTCAAAGAACTTCAAATTCAAAATATTGTTGGGCACCAACGGGTTGTAGAGTATATCCACAGTGAATCGGGAGGCTTCGTAGTATTCTATAGGGGATAACCTTGAGGCAGCAGTGGCCAAAGAATAAACAAGTGTTCTTTGTTCTAGGAATCACTGTAATGTTGAAGGCTTCATAATGTTCTATTAGTTTGTGCACTTTCTGTTGGTAATTCCTTAGGCGGGTAGAGTTGCAATGTATAGTGTCCCTTACTTGTCTAATGATGATTTTAGAATCTCCAAAAACCTTCATTTCTTTAATGTTTAAGTCTATGGATTTATTTATCCCTTGTACTAGAGCTTCGTTCTCAGCGGTGTTGTTTGTGCATTCAAATTCTAGTCTACAGGACAATAAATTCCATTTACATTTTGGATCAATGAGGATGCACCCTACCCTTGACCCTTCTTGCGATTTGGATCCATTGAAGTATAAGGTCCAAATTTGTGAGTACAAAACATCAGCTTCCTTTCTTCTACCACTTTCCTCCTTTCCTCCTATATGTTCTGTGGTTTCTAACACCGGTCCCTGACAGAATAGGGTATCCTCCGCTGTCATTGGAAAATTTTCTTGAAAACTTATTTTGGAGTTTTGAGTAAGAGGAATATCACATGAGAGGGGGTGAAATTCCTAAAATTGGAGTCACAGGAATAATTTCCTAGCACAGGGAAATATGCCTATGAGGGTTCATTAAGGATTTCTAGTTCGATGATAGTATGTTTTAGATATCTTTCCCTATCGATCCTGATCATATTCACATGTCCCTTTAATGGCAGCCAAAGGTGAGCCCAGTCTATACTAAAGTACCTATTTAACTTCTCGGACCAATCTCGACTTAGTAGAAATCCATAAGATTCTGGGATATCTACTACAATGATGTCAATTACTTGAACAAATTTAGGGTGTGTCGCCATTTTGATCATTACATATTTGAGCTCCCCCATAACCTCCACCTAGGTTCTGTCTAGTTGTATCACATGTTTATCACTTTTGAGAGGGACTTCGTTTAATTTCTTGTAAATAGACAATGGCATAACTTTGGAGGATGCTCCTGATTCAACCAAACAATTATGGAGGTTTATGTTGAATACCTCAAATGTCAAAAGGAATGGTGGTACAAAATGATTTCCCTTCTTATCTTCAGAGCAAGCATTCACAGATGGTTTATTTCTTAGATCTGAGAGGGATGGATTTTCTCCCTGATCAGTGCTTGTTGTAGGATTTTATACTGAATTTAATGCTTGTAACAAAAAGTCCATTTGCTGGGGGATTCTACACATGTCCATGACCGATATATTTTCCTTCAACTTTTTCAAATATTCTACTGTGTTGTAGTCCATCTTAGGCGATTCTCATGTATGGATATTTATAGGATTTATTTGGGGAATAAAAGGTGATTTCGGGTGATCAAGAGCTGGTTTTCGTCCCGAAGTTTGGGCAGTAGTAAGGTCATTTGAGACAGGTTGACCCCTACTTCATGTTTTCATAGCCAAGACCTCTACTGGTGGTTCTTGAACCTCAAGTAGGTCATCGGAAGGCATTGGTAGCTCAGGGCCCCATATCAACATGGATGTTTCTTCTGGTGGATCAACTTCTTCCCAATCAACAATATTTGTAACTGAGCTGCTTGATTGTTCGGTTAGGGAAACCTCATCTAAAAACTGATTGGCCATCAAATTCATGGCATGCACCCATTGTGGGCAGTCTCTTTCAGAGTGATTTTCTTGGTGATAGGTATAAAAAGAGTCAGATGCTACATTTCCTAGGTTGATGTTTAAGTTGGCTGGGGGAGGTTCAATTGCTTTGAATGGTGGATTTATTTAAAAAAAATGTTTATAGGGCCTCTGGCCTTGGTTTCCTTCCCTTTCACTTCTTTTCATGTCTATGATTCGTTTGATAGCTTCTTAACCATGTGCTATAGGTATTCTATGTCTCCACTTCCCTTTTGTGGGACCTTGTTTTGTTTGTTTCCCTAGAGGTCTGGTCAACAAGAGTCCTCTCCTGGGAGGAGGTTGAAATTCCTTCTTAACTAATGAGACATGGCCTTATTTACATCCCTTCATTTGGAATTCTATTGTTTCGGCTTCTTCAAAATTCTCAGCTAAGGTTGTTTTTGCAGCCCTCTTCATAGACATGGAAATAGAAGCTGGGAGAGCATTAGCGTATAATTCGATTTGCAACTCCTAAGTGGGTTTAGCTTCGGGTTGAAATTTATTTAGGATAGTGGTGAAACATTGATTAAAGTATTTAACCTTCTCCTTAGAACTCATGGTGGCAACGAACAACTCGGCCATCAAAGCTCTTGTAGTGGTTTCTTCTGCAAATTTATCTAGAAAATCCTTTTGAAACTTCATCCAACTAGTTATGGACCCTACAAGTAAGTTAAAATACCACGTTGAGTCTGAATTCTCAAAAGTATAGGGGAAAAGAATGCATACTACATCTTCATGTTGGACATTCATCGGTCTCATAGCTAGTATGATTTTTTTGATATGGTCTTCAAGAAATCGTAAGGTTTCGGGATCAAATTTAGGGAGTAACTTTTCTGGATGTCGGGGAAGGTTATGTACTCGTTCGGGGATGGAAATAGCATATCTAGCCAACCAAGGTTGATTATTCTGAGGTGGGTTAACCCTTTCTTCATTATGATCATTGTTATCTTCCATGTCGTCCGACCCCATAAATGAGCGTTCTGAGTTAAACCCTTCCTCGTCAGAAAAGTCATCAAGCTCGGAGCAGTTACTGACTGGTGTTTAGGGGATTATGTTAAGAGGATGTTTGATTTTGGTGAGGGAGAAATCTATCAGGAATTATACTGTGTGAATGAAAACCTAGTCGAGGTTATCGACCACTAGTCTTCTTACTTGTTTTCTATGAGGAAGTAAGGAGCTAAGGATAGTGCCCCAATTTGTCAGGCATAATCTCTTGTGATTCTTCTGAACTGGTTCAACTCCTAGCGAGGAAGAGCATAAGTTATTTTGGAAAATATATGTTCTTTCTCTTGTTGGGGTGAGTTACTCATTTCAAGAGTACTTAGTGTGTGTGGGATGTCATGAGAATGACTAGCCATGCATGTGGGATGTTTTGAATCTATAGGATGTGTGGAATATTATGTCAAAAATATTGTCAACCATTCATTCTTCAGTCCCTCCTTCTAGCACCAATTCTGTTGAGGGGTCCTAAATCCATTTAACTCAACAGTAGGAACCAAACCTGCCGTTGAGTCCCAATTAGAGTCTGCAACGTTTAATGGTGGAATGGTTCTCCATATCTTGCGATCCAGTCAATTAATCAATGGGCTTTACATAGTGATTGACATGATGCCTTCTTGTGAAAGCTCCTCCTTTAGTTTGAACGCTCTCTTTTTATATTTTATCTTATAGGTGGGACTGATACAAGATAAATAATGGTATAAACCAACTGGGTAACAAAGGGGAAGTTCTTAACTATTGAATAATGATGAGTGTGGGATAACCCTCATGCTCAAGAATGTAGACAATGATTCTTACACCTATTAAAAGCCTAGTACTAATACGTTAAACTGCTGGTGTTCCAACCATTGACTGAGATACAATTATCAGAAGAAAACATACATGTAATAAATGATGGCCAGAAAAATAGTTTCCTTAGCTCTACTCATTGATCACACATTAACACAAAGATTTACTTTTCATCATTAAAGACAAGAACTATACAAATATTGAATTAGATAACTTATCAACAGATTTAGAGGCTCTTACTCATTACAACATCCATTCATGAGATAAAATTAGAAATAATTCTTCTTCAGATCCAATCACACACACTTTTGATGAAAAATGAACATAAACTTGTCTCTAGTCCTAAACATAACTTCTCAATCAAGGTAGCTCCAAACTACTTCTTTACAAATCCAAAAATGAGGGTCTTTGCAAAAACCATTGACCCCTCTCTAACAGGTCGATCCTCTTATTTATAACCTATTATTAACTAAAAGTAACTATGAAAAGTGTAAGCTAAGTAAAACAAAACATCGCCATATGGCGCTTTCATCTCTGAGTCTTATAAGAGTCATCAAATGGTTTCACTTGAGTGGATGACTCTTCTCGTACTCTGACCATTTGACGAAGAGATCCTTGCATGTGTTGGCATACAAGAATTTGTGTTGGTCTATCAGGGCCGAAAGGATATCCTTTATCTCCACTACTCGTGCTCGATACTTGACTACTCTAGCACTTAACTGTTGTAACATTGTGCGAGCCTTGATCGAGGGCTCCATGAACTGCTGTAGTTGACCTGACACCATGTTCACCACCTTTTCTATCTCCGCAGCCCATGATGAGTCTTGTTTGACATGTACTTTGACTATTTCATGCAAGTCGAGAAAGTCATCGGGTGTGCCAAATTCTGGAAGGCCGATGTCTCTCATTGTTCGATTGATATTGGTCTAGCTCTTTTCGTACTTTCCCCATTTCTTTTGGATTTCCTGATGAGTTTCTTGGGCCATTTTCTCCCATTATTCAGTCAACTTATTTATGCGGTCGATGCTGCTATCCCTTATTACCCAAATGTTGTGCTCTTTGGCATCTCAGCCCTATTGAACCACACTGATGTAATCGATCCTTTCCACTGCTTGGTTTTCTTTCTCATACCATCTTTCCATATCCTTTCACATCGCCAGTGCCATGAGGGTGTCTTCTTGGAAATCAACTATCCCTACAGTTAAAAGGTTCTGCTCATTCGTAAATTTACTGCAGGCATCCTGGAATTCACTTCTCAATAACACCATGGCTTGTGTGGAGTCTTGATAATATTTCTCCAAATGGTGTAGATTGTCCAACTCCTTCAGTGCAATGGCTATATCCTCTTCATCCTTCCTCACTCTATCTAGGGTGGCATCCGTGATTTCCATCCCTGCATCGATAAGATCATACGTCTTGGCATGCTTCGTGCTAATCAATTTCTCCTCTGAGGTGATGAGGATGGAGCGATCCAGAGTAAGCCTCCTCTTCTTGGTGGTTATCTTCATGATGAATTTACTCTTTCGGTTACAGGATATGGCTTGTATATCAATGACCTCATCCACGGGTTCAGGGATTTGCTTCTCTACCTAGGTAAGCATGTTTCCCAGGCTCCCGAAGGTGTATATCTGTTCAAGATTAGGTTCTTGAACCTCTCCTGTGTGTTCCAAAATTTTGGCCTCTGGTTGTTGCTCATCTGGAGGTAAAGTACTGACCAAAATTGATGCATCAGGTGAAGGATCGGTACTCAATTGATAATCGACCGTTGAGATGTCGATTTCCTATTGTGGAATTTCTTCTTCTTATTCACCTAACCCTAGATCATCCTTTGGGATGCCCACTTGGGTCTTTGGTGTATCAAGTAGCTCAACGTATAAGACACTTTCGACCTCCTGGTCACTCTATGGAAGGCTTTGAATTTAAGCATTGGGAGCTGGGGAAGATTCTTTCTCAGGTTCCTTTTCCTCTTTAATCTATACCAGAGTCACTAGGGAAACCACTGAACTTTTTTTATCATCATAGATCATTATTAATTTGTGTAAGGGGTTTAGTGCACTTTCTCTCCCTAATGTCCTCGTTATCTATGGTTGTGCTGAAATGTCCCCTAGTGATTTAGCCTGTGGCATTAAAACTTCAGGGTTATCTGACCCAATGATCTCTTCAATTTTTATTGGTTTTGGGTCACTTGGACCTACCCGACTTTCGATTAGGTTGTGGGTAGGAACCCTTGTAATTTATATGAGGTTCAGGTCATTTTGCAACTGATCAATTACTCTCTGTGCCTATTCTATTAGGAGAAATCCCCTTGCCTGTGCCTCCGGTGTCATAGAAAATCCCATGTTCTGCACCTCTGTTGCCTATGCCGCTTTGATTTCTTCCATGGATCTGAGGGCCACTTGAGCCAACTTCTCTATTGTTTATGCCCATTCATCCATACTCATGGCCTTGAACATGGTAATTTTCAGGTCGACCATCCTTTGCACCACCTCATCCCAGTGTTGTTCATTCTCTATGAAGACTTCGTGTTCTAACTTGTCGTGAGCATACGACCAATAAGACAACACCTCTGAAGAATGTTGCAGGACCAGGCCCTTTGGATCGTGCTTGCAGAATTAGTCCGTCAGGAATCTGAATTTGAGTTGGCTCAACCCTTCTTATTTGTCTTGAGCGGTATCATTTACCAAATAGAACCCTACATGGAAACCATAGGGTATGAAATATCGTTTATTATCTTTGACTAGGGTGGTGTTGTATCCTTGCAAGATGGTCTGATAACATATTTCTCCTACGACAAGTCGGTTTGGGACATGCGCTGCTAGAAGATGTGGTGCTCTGGTGGCCTTGAACACCCTGATGTAGGTGGTACACTTGTCCAAATACCAATGGCCTACCTTGGATATCATTTTGTTGGAAACTGTCGATAGCCTTGGTCATTCCTTCTTAAAAAGAATAAAATAAATTTGAGCGATGAATTCATTGCAGATGAGAGAGTAATATTTCTTGTACCTGTTTTCCCATAACATGCTAAATTAAATGTGAACCAAGAGCTCTGCAACATGCCATCTCATATTCATGTCAATGAAGACATTCCTAGTGTACATGACATCGAGCAGGTATGAAGCCATGTAAAAATTTGGTGCTTCCCCTTCCTTTGACGTCCGAGCCTACTAAACACAGATGCTTAGTTGCTTGGAGATTATTTCTACCTAGTGGAAGCTACACCCAACAATTACAACTGTGTATGCCAAAGGAATCCATGCCTCTGAAAAATTGGAGCAATCTTTCTCTCTGTATAATAGGCATATGAGAGCCATCAAATAGACGTATGGATCCATCAAGTTAACCGTCCCATACCAGTGAGTGCTCTGACTGGTAAACTTATTTTCCTCCCTCCACCATGAGGCCATCACACTGCTGGTGTCATGGTGTTCATAGAACTTAACCACGAAGTTTGTGTTTAGCCGCTCCTCTGGGTCTTTGATTTTGTAATATTTTTGAACTTTTACCGGGAGGAAAACTCCGACACACCCACCATTTTCATTGTTGATTAAACATTTATGTGTGTCTGTGTGGTTGATGAGACATTTCAGAACCTCTATGTAGGGGAAACTTGGGGTTTTGCTTGCCACCGTGTGTAGATACTACCATCAGATGTTTAGGAACACCTAGTCGTCAAGCGTCCTTAAGTTTGGATCACTGTGTGGGACATATTCTGGGTATTCTTCTCAGATGATCTTGTTAAATAGATCCCCCCACTGTGTGAGTGCCATATTGGACCAGGTGCTTGCCTCTATATCGCCAAAGGCCGAAGGCTGGATGAAAACCTTCTTTGTTGTTTCCTTGATGACAGGATCCGACCTAGTGATGTATTCCAATTGCCTCGTGATCCATAAAGAAGAGCCTTTGCCTGTCTTTGGTTCTTTTAGCTTTGGTTCTCTCAACAACCATTTGGTGGTTGGATTTCTCAGGGACATTGTTCCTCTGAATCTTGCTAAAACCTAGTTATTTGATAATCATGACGTCGATATAATCTTTGATTTTCTCATCTTGCTCCTTCGAACGCTATGGAATTCTCTTACGCGTAGAATGCTTTTGTTCAAAATGGCTCAAGAGATTTTAAACAGGAAATATCTTATTGTGTCGCATCAACCATTCAATTCGGGTTATGAGTGAATTTTCAATAAATCTGTCACTGAATCTCTGGAAATTAAATTCATCGTGGGTTGACGATGGAGGCATGGGTGGTGATGTGGTCTATCGGTGATTTTAAATGGATGTTTTGATTAGCGCATGAGGTAGAAACTAATGTAGGATCGGGTATTAATTATCTCCTTAAATAATAAAAATCTGATCGTATCTAATGCTAAAACGTCCCGTCGTGTCAGTCTTTAAGTGGGTGGATCAGGGATTGGGATTGTGCTATGACCATTTTCGTTGATATCCTTCTACAAAAATATTTGACTCCAAATGATCTTACTGTACAATGCTGATGCGGAAAATCTAACTTAGAGGTGTGACTCGGACGTACGAAACCAAGAATGACTCAGGATAGAACTAGACCATACGACCCTCTTACCTATTAAAGACATGTGGCGTTGGACACCAGTGACTTAATTCACTTGTATTAATTGGAGTCAAGACTTTCCTTAAGTTATTTGTTCTAAAACAAACCTTAGCTTTCTGATGCCAAAAAAGTACCCAGGATCGACAATCGACGATAAACCTATCAAAGCACTTTCAGATCAACTTCCTTGAAAAAGTCTTGATGCTGAAAATGCATCGGGGATCAGTGGTTAGGGATAAATTTTATCTTGGTCAAAATGTTTGTTGTGATCCTTATAGGTTTTCCCCGTTTCTGATAAATCGCGTCGAGCATCGACTATTGATGATATCTTTATGTGAAAAACTTAATGCAAACCAAAAATTCCTTCTGCCAATATTGATGGAGATCGACGCTCTGCGACTGTGGTTTTCCTAGTGGTTCCTTTTTCTTCTTTGATTTCCTTCTGATGCTGAACCTGATCACGTTGGGTGAAGTTTTTGGCTGTCGTTTCTTTGTTCGGGTGTTAAGGTTTTTTTAGTCATGGGGTTTCATAAGTTCAATAAAACCTGAATAGGTGATGAGAGTCATGAAGATAATCAAAGAAAAAACATTTCCCAAAATGAAATCGAATCAGAAAGTGTAGAAGATCAAGGGGTACCCAAAAAAGTAAAAAAATTGATAAAGGCTTTTTAGGGTGTGTTGAGTGCTCAACACCATCCCGACGTCACATGCCAATTCTTCTTTCCTTGTGCGGAGGGTCTATTTTCCCGTATGCACACATGAATTCTAGCCTCATGTGCACACATGCTACTTTCTGTGCACCCACCCATTCAAACCTTTCCTTGGGGACTCATGACCAATATCAAAGGATAACTTAATAGGAAAGACTATCAACCTTCATCATAATCATGCATGTCTACAAATAAAGGCTATAAGTGCCATACTTACATGTGCAAGCAATACTAAACATAATAACAAAAATTACTTATATGTGACAACATACAAGAATTAACCCATATCAAACAAAGATAAATAAGCACACATCGAATGAGACAAAAACATAAAGACAATTAGCTTTTATGAAAGTCACCAACTACATGCAAAACTCACATGTTTCTCCCAACCATAGACTTTGTTGCTCATATACTTTCAACAACAAGTCACCCTCGAGCTAGGGCTTAAATCCACCAAGGAAAAAAGGTTCCTAGTGACAGAATAAGGTATGATACTCAACATAATTGCTCAGTCCAAGGTGCCATTGCTACGACAAGTCTACAATCTCTCATCCCCGGGAACCTGTCACAACTAAGGAAGCGTGACCCTTCTCTACTCAACAGTTCCTTGGCTACCCCACTTCTCTTCCATGGTTCTAGAAACAAGCTAGAAAGGAACTCTCCAAGCCCTGCAACTAATGCCCAGTGCACCAGGGAAAATTTCCCAACAAAATGCTCACCTGTAGAGTATGCTCATGGGCTTGACAACCAACCTCTTCAACAACAAATCTCTTACCCAAAGATACTGCTCACAGGCTTGAAAAATTGCCTCTTTGACAACATAACTCTGAATACAAAAGATAAAGCCATCACAAAATTCTCTATAGATAAGGTAATTATCGTATTTTCCAAACAATCCAACCCCCTAGGCCTATGAGAAAAATGAATAATCCGCCCCCCAAAATACACTAAGGGAAGTAATATATATTGCATTCCTTAAAATTGACACTTGTCACCTTCGGAAGTAGATTAAGCCACTTGGTGACTCATTCCCTACCCTTGAGAACTTAGGATAAAATAATTTATCTATAAATTATGATTTTCTGAAAATATTAATAAAATATTCCCTACGACTTAAGTCTGCCCCCCTTTTCCATTTTTCGGTGGAGTTATCCCCCCATCTCTTTCTTTCTGAGTATATCTGCATGAAACAATGTGATATTATTAATGACTAAGTATGATTACACTTTACATGGATAGGTGCACTGGCCAATTTTTATCCCGACTCACCAACCTCATAAGCACATATGTTCTCCAGCCTCAATACATATACATCCACACACACACACACACAAGCCAACTCGATGCGCTCTTCAAGGTAATTCCCATGACACACTTACTCAAGTGCATGAAACATTGTAAAATGTGCTCACTTACTTAAGTGTGCGCAAC
>JASDQU010437064.1:5608-27610 GCA_032191745.1 Picea mariana | reverse complement strand
ATTCTTCCTTTTCGATCAACACCAACTGATCAAGATGCACCCACACCCTTATTCACCAACACCAACTGGTAGGAGGCTACAACCCCCTGTTTAGTTAGCTACAACTGACAAGGAAGCACCAACTCCCTCTGCAGGAACCAACCTGTTCTTGCACCACCCAACCACCCTTGATTTTCTGAATTTGGACAAACTTCTATTTCAATTCTTCTATTGCATCTCTCTGCTTCTCTGATTTAATATATTCCTTGATTCAGACTATAGAGACACACTTTCTTCTCACCACTCTTTATCGTTTATATATTCTTCAAAATGGCGTGAGTGTTATACACTGTGTCCCTTTATTTGGAGCATCACACCTCTTCGTTTAACTTAACAATAAACATTGTTTTAACATTTTTATCGTGAAGTCTTTTCATAAATTGATCATAGATATGGATCAATTTCAACCTTTAAACTCGATCTCGAACCTCTGTTATTTTCACAGGAACCAAATTCTATGGAGGTGCTTCCTTAAAACCATTACATGTGAATGAGCGTTTACAAAACCATGACCTTACCAATTAGAGCGACGTATTATATTGTCATTTAGATCTCTTATATCATATGACCAACGGCTGTGACCAAACACTAGGTGAGAAGAGCACTTGAGCTCTTATTAATTAAACGGTCACGATTCAATATTCTGATGAGATGGACGACTAACAAAACTTCTCCGTTCGGAACTTTGGGATTTCAACTTTTCAAACCTTAGAATCATATCGGACGGTTTATTTCATGGAAACAAATCAATGGTGATATTTTATCCTTACACTCATCCTCTCATTGTTCAATCGGACAGCTCAGACTTAATCAAACATTTAGATAGCCAACTGTCGGAACTTTGCCCTTCAAAACTTCAGGATTTCAACTTTTCAAACTTACACTATCCTTCCACTGTACTATGATAAATGGTTGAGAATACACCCAAAGTGATCTTTCAGATTGGACGAATCGTATCCTTGTTGACATGGTCTACTAACGAGGTCTTCCACGTGTCCTTGCTAACATGGTCTGTTGACATGGTCTGCCACATATCATTGTTGATGTGATCTCCCATATGTCCTTTGCTGACGTGGTCTACCACATGTCCTTGCCGACGTGGTCTACCACATGTCCTTACTGACGAGGTCTGCTAGCATAGTTTTCCATATATCTTCTTGAATCGGATCACTGAGGCTTACTTCGGATGATCCGATGGTCAAGAATTTATCTTGGCTCTTCGGGTCTCTCGGATTTGGGAATTTAAAATATCAAACTTTTCGGAGCGTAACCTCCTCACATATTTAGACCCGAAGTGAAAAATGTTTGTTCGATTAGGATCTTGTATCAATGACTTGATCTATCTACAATGTTTCTCTTCTAGCTTATCCCGTCCTTCCACTTAGAATGATCCAACGACTGACGAAAATTCGCATAAATGAGATCTCGTATCTTACCTTGCTTATCCTATCCTTCCACTCGAAAATGATCCGATGGCTGACAGGTATTTGGATAATTAAATTTTCAACCCTTTAGCCCCTCTTATCCTATCCTTCCACTTTAAGATGATCCGACGACTGACGGAAATTTGGGTTTGATTTGACGGCTGATGGGTATTCGAATAATCAAATTCTCAACCCTTTAGCCCCGCTTATCCTATCCTTCCACTTTAAGATGATCCGACGGTCACGATCCTCCAACAGTCCTCAAGCCCATGGTCACTCATATGACTGACATCCGTAATATTTAGACGATTAACACGGTCAATTTCTTGATCAGATGACTGCCGAGGCTTCTCACTTTGATCAGACGGCTGCTGAGGCTTCTCACCCTGAGATTACGCTTTTCCTTTTGAGATTTGATCTCTTCATTTGCTAACCCTCTCGAGCTTTTATCATAGGAACATTGTTGATCCTATCATGATCAACAATAATCATGAATTAGTTCATCCTATCTCTGCATTTGCTAACTCTCGTGAGCTTTTATCATAGGAACATTGTTGATCCTATCATGATCAACAATAATCACGAATTGCTTCAGCCTTAAGGTGATGTTCTTCTGTCGATTCTCAGTATACGTTTCTTCCTAAGATTAACCTTGCTGCTCTGCTTATTATGATTGTTGACATCAATGACAACACATGAATGACAATATGTCCTACAATCTCCCCCTTTTGTCATTGAGGGCAACACACTAAATTCATACGAAAACTCCCCCTGTGATGATGCATATCTCCTCTGAAGTTACTCTCCCCCTTTGACATCAATGGAAAAGGTTTTCTTCTCCTATGATCTGTCTATCTAAATATTTTGATCAGAGTCTTGACCATTGGTAACTCCTCCTGCAATCAGACTTTTCCCGTCATAATTGAATGACTCCTTTTGACGTTGAATTCTCTCTCCCCCTGAATAGGTGCCAACTAATGCATTATTTTCTTGAAAGATTTAGGTTTGAAGAAGAATTACTCCAAATTTTTTCCTGAGATATTCAAATACATATATGGTTAAGGGTTTTGTGAAACTATCTTCCACCTATTCTTGTGTTGGAACATATTCCAATTTAATGTTCTTATTTTCATCCTGATCTCTTAGATAATGGTACTTTATGGTAATGTGTTTCGATTTTGAGTGTTGGACAGGGTTCTTAGAGAGACTTATAGCGCTTGTATTATCACAGTGGATAATAGTAGGTTCTTCAAATACTATTTTGATGTCTTGTAGGGTTTGTTTCATCCATTCCACTTGTGTGCAACATTCTGCTATTGCAATATACTTAGCTTCAGTGCTAGAGAGAGAAATTGAGGACTGTTTCTTACTTATCCAAGATACCAGTGATTCTCCAAAAACAAATGCTCCTCCACTTTTACTTTTTTCTTCATCTACACTTCTTGCCCAATCAACATCTGGATAGGCTTTTAAATTGAATGAATCCTTGCTAGGGTACCACAAACCAATATCTATGGTTCCTCTCAAATACCTAAATATTCTTTTTTACATATTGAACATGGCTCTCCTTTGGTGATGCTTGGAATCTAGCCACCATCCCAACAACTTTATTGACATCAGGTCTGGAATTTGTTACATAGATCAAACTTTGAATCATTGATCTGTAGTGTTTTGGATCTACAGCTTTGGACTCATCGTCCTTGCTTAGTTTGCATCCAAATGTCATAGGTGTACTAACAGGTTTGCAATCCTCTAACTGGAATCTCTTAAGCATATCTTTAACATACTTAGACTGATGGATAAAGACTCCTCTTTTGGACTGTATTATTTGTAATCTAAGAAAGAAATTTAGTTCACCAAGCAAAGACATTTCAAATTCTTGTTGCATCATCCTAGCAAAGTCCTTACTCATTTTTTCATCATTACTAGCAAATATAATATCATCAACATATACTTCCACAACAATCATGTTAATACCATCAATTTTATAGTAAAGATTGTTTTTTGTTTATCCCCTTTTGAGGCCTTGTTTTTGTAAGTAAGAATCTAGCCTTGCATACCATGCTCCGGGTGCTTGTTTTAGCCCATAGAGTGCTTTCTTTAGTTTACAGACATAGTATCCTTTGTTATTTAATTGAAACCCTTCTAGTTTCTCAATATAGACTTCCTCTTCTAAGTTTCCATTGAGAAATGCTGACTTGACATGCATTTGGTACCCTTTAAATTTTTTGTAGCTGGAGAAAGCTAGGAACATCCTAATTCCTCCAATCTGGCCACAGGTGCAAAGGTTTCTTCATAATCTACCCCTTCAACCTGAGCATACCATTTACAAACCAATCTATCTTTGTTCCTGATTACTTTCTCATTCTCATTCATTTTGTTTTTATACACCCATTTAGTTCTTTTTTGGTCTTGGAACTAGTTCCCAAGTTTGATTTTTTTCAATTTGGTCCAATTCTTCATTCATAGATTTGACCCAATTCTCGTCTTTACATGCATCTTTTATTGAGCTAGGTTTAATATGTGACAACAATTCTATTTCTATTTGATACAGTAGTTGTCTTCTTGTGAGAACTCCATCATTCATATCTCCAATAATCAATTCTTCAGGATGATTCTTTTGAGTCATTCTGGAGGGTGTCTTTGTGCCTCTTCTTGGGAATTCCTCTCTTATCTCTTCTTGAATATATTCTTTGTCTTCACTCGTATGCATATCATCATCTTCCATTTATTTATTCTCTTCTACTTCTTCTACTTGTGTGTCAATTGTCTCATCATCATCTTCATCTTCACTTTCAAGTATAGTCTCTTGATTTTTGATTCTTAACATTTTTAGGTCATCCACCTTGACATATGCACTCTCAACAATATTATGTGATATAATATTGTAGCATATGTATGCCTTTTTTTTAGAATCATATCCAAGAAAAATACCTTCATCAAATCTGGCATCAAATTTTCCAAGATTCTCATCAAGTCTTTTGATGTAGCATTTACTTCCAAAGACCTTGAAGTATTTTACTGATGGAGCTCTTCCAAACCATATTTCATAAGGAGTCTTATCACTATTAACCCGGAACTGACCTCTGTTCAATATGTATACTGTTATGCTTACAACTTCCCTCCAATATCCATCAGACAATTTTTCTTCATTGAGAATAGTCCTTGCAACCTCCTGAACTGTTCTATTGTTTCTCTCAGCAATTCCGTGTTCTGGCAGCAGAGAATTGTCTTTTTATTCCATAGGTTTCACAGAAGATATCAAACTCGTTTGAGGTGAAATCACCACCATTGTCTGATCTAAGACATTTGATCTTTGTGTCCTTTTCATTTTCAACAAGGGTTTTAAAGGCTTTGAATTTGTTAAGTGCTTCTGAATTTTCTTTGAGAAAACATATCCAACCCATTCTAGTAAAATCATAAATGAACAACATAAAGTAAGACTCTCCTTGCAAACTCTTGGTCCTTGTAGGTACACATAGGTCAGTGTGAACAATATCTAAAGGTTTAGATGTTGAGTATTATTTTTCCTTGAACCTTATTCTAGTTTGCTTCCCTAGTTGACAGTGTCTACACATAGTATTTGAGGGCTTTATGATCTTTGGTAAGATTCTTACTGCACCAAAATTGCTGAATTTTACTAGATTGTCAAAGTTAATATGCCCCAACCTTCTATGTCATAGCCAACTTTCATCTACTAGTTTCATATGACATTCCTCATTCAGTTTTTCATCTAGTATATACACATTTTTGGGAGTTCTAGGAGTAGTACCAACAAGTTTTCCTATGTCTTCTCTCCTAATCTCACATTTCTGGGAATTAAATATGAAAAAGTGCCCTCGATCATAGGTTTGGCTGATAATTAATAGGCTAGGTTTCAGTTTTTCAACCAACAACACATTCTTGCCTTTGTTTTTTCCTAAACTCACAGTGCCTTTCCCAAGTATGTTACCTGAAGCATTGTCACCAAATGTAACTTTACCTTTTTGCTTCTTTAAGTTCAAAAACTTCTCTTTGTTTCCTGTCATATGTTTTGAGAACCCACTGTCAACATACCACATATATTCTTTAGCTTGGGTTTTTAAGGCAATAAGACATTCCTTCTTTGGTGTTTTTTCTTTCCAAAGCTTCTTTTTCTCTCTAATGAATCTTGGTTGTTCTGAGGCTTCCATTAATTTGCAATTACTGGCCTTATGTCCATAGTTATGGAATATGAAGCATTCTAGGTCCACTTCTTGTAGAGGTGCAAAGGAGTTATAGTTTCTACTTTTGAATTGATTTACTCCTTGGTTATCTCTATGGTTATAGTTCTTAACCCTCAAATTTTTCCTTCTATATGCTCTACAATTCATAGCTTTGTGTCCAAAATTAGAGCATGCAAAGAAATAACCAAAGAAAATGTGAGGATACCTGTTTTGATAGAACTTATTTGGTATTGTCTTATCTTCCTTCTTGATGGGTGGAAGTGGTCCTCTGGAGTTATGTTCATTTCTTGCCTTCTCTTCATTTTTCTTCTTGAATGTATTGAGGAAGGTATCTACATAAGATTTTGAATTAACTTGGATTTGTTCTTGTGAATAGCCTATTCCATTTTTATTACCTCAATCCCTTTTTGCGGTAATAATCTTATCTAATATTTTAGAACTATTTTCATATTTGTTTTAAATGAGCTCTGCATCTAGTTCTTTTCTCAGGTGAACTATTTCTGCCTCCATTCTTTCACAGGTTGTTTGTTTTTCTTTAAGAGACTTTTCGAGACTTTCTTAGATCCTATTTTCTTCTAGGATTTGGTTTTGAATTTGCTCATGAGTTTATCCATCTCCTTTTCTTTCTTTTCATGTTTTTATTTTTGTTCAACTACAAAAACTTTTTAGTTGTCTATATCTAGTTTTGTATTTTCTTAATTCATCGAAGGCATTGAGAAGTTCTTCTTCCATATTAACTTCTACTTCATCTTCTGACTCTATCTCATGTTTAATGTCTTTTATATCATTAGACTCTTCAATACCTAGAAAAA
The DNA here is from genome assembly GCA_032191745.1 of Picea mariana. Lineage (NCBI taxonomy): Eukaryota > Viridiplantae > Streptophyta > Pinopsida > Pinales > Pinaceae > Picea > Picea mariana. The sequence goes on along the minus strand of JASDQU010437064.1, from coordinate 21,130 downwards.
GGACTTCATCATCATCACCGTCACTATACTCTGATGAACTGTTGTTTTCTTACTTTGAGTAAAAGTTCTTTTTCCCTTTGTAAAACTTTTTCTTGTAGTTGGGTTTTTCCTTTTTCTTGTACTAGTTGGTTTTGTTTTCTTCATCTTCAGGGTCCTCCTTAGAATAGGGACACTTGGCTACAAAATGGCCAACCTTGCCACAATTAAAAAATTTGAAAGGCATCTTGCCTTTGTACCTCCCTGATCCTTTCTGAAGTTTTTTAATGAAATTTTCTTCTTCCACATCAGATTCTTCATCATGGATGGATTGAATTTTTTGCTTCTGATTCTTTGTTTTCTTGAGTATCTTGAAGGTTGCCTCTCCTTTTGAGTGATTCTCATGACCTAATACTAACTCATAGGCTATGAGGATTCCATACAATTCATCCATGGTGAGTTTATCTATATTATCTCGATCTTCAAGAGAGAACACTTTAGGATTTTATAGAATAGGTAGTGTTATTAGTACTTTTTCAACTAGCTCATTGTATGACACTTCTATTCCCAATCCTCTGATTGCATTAACAATATTATCAATTCTTTCAAAGTAATCTGAGATATTCTCTTCATCCTTCATTTTCATACCTTCATATTGTACTCTGAGAGTCTGGAGTTTGGCCCTCTTTACCTTGGAATCTCCTGCATATATGGTTTCCAATTTATCCCAGAGTTGTTTTGCATTATTACAGTTTAGTACCTTAGCAAGGATTTTCTTACTTAGTCCAGCTTGTAGTGTGTTTAAATCCTTTGCATGGTCCCAATTTTTTTTCTTGTCTTCTGCTTCTGTGGGAGTGGTTTTTGGAACATCATATCCCTTTTCCACTAGTTTCCATACTTCCATTTCAATGGACATTTCATTCAAACACCCCAAAAGACATAGTATTCACCATTAAATAGGGGGATTTTTGATGACATCTTCAACTGTTGATCCATTCTAATGTATATTCCTCTTCAAGTGATTTAAACCTTTTGTGAAGAGACCCTCTCTAATACCAATTGAAGGATCAGATCCTGTCATTGAGAGGGGGGGGGGTGAATCAATGACACAATAATTTTATCAATTTTATTTTATTTATGCAGACAAAATTTTGACACAATATTTATCTTGGAACCCAAATGGGAAAAACCACAAATGCTTTTCTATTAATTGAAAATTTTGTTTTACATGTTACATAGAAGGAATATATTCTTCCTTTTCGATCAAAACCAACTGATCAGGATGCACCCACACCCTTATTCACCAATACCAACTGATAGGAGGCTACAACCCTCTATTTAGTCAGCTACAACTGACAAGGAAGCACCAACTCCCTTTGCAGGCACCAACCTGCCCTTGCACCACCCAACCACCCTTGATTTTCTGAATCTGGACAAACTTCTGTTTCAAGTCTTTTACCGCATCTCTCTTTGCTTCTCTGATTTAGGATATTCTCTTATTCGGACTGCAGAGACACACTTTCTTCTCACCACTCTTTCTCGTTTATATATTCTTCAAAACAACGTGAGTACTATACACTGTGTCCCTTTATTTGGAGCATCACACCTCTTTGTTTAACTTAACCATAAACATTGTTTTAACTTTTTTATCGTGAAGGATTTTCATAAATTGATCACAGAGATGGATCAATTTCATCCTTTAAACTCAATCTCGAACCTCTGTTATTTTCACAGGAACCGAATTCTATGGAGGCACTTCCTTCAAACCATTACATGTCACCGAGCCTTTACAGAACCACATGCTTACCAATTACAACAACGTATTATATTTTCATTTAGATCTCTTATATCATATGACCAATGACGATGACCAAATGATAGGTGAGATGAGTACTTGAGAGATTATTAATTCAATGGTCACGATTCAATATTTTGATGAGATGGACAGCTGACAAAAATTCGCCCTTCGGAACTTCGAGATTTCAACTTTTCAAACCTTAGAATCAGATCAGATAGTTTATTTCACCGAAACAAATCAATGGTCAGATTTTATCCTTACACTCATCCTTTCATTGTTCAATCCGACAGCTCAGACTTAATCAAACATTTATATGGACAGTTTTTAGAACTTCTCCCTTCAAAACTTCAGGATTTCAACTTTTCAAACTTACACTATCCTTCCACTGTACTATGATCAATAGTTGAGAATACACTTGAAGTGATATTTCAGATCAGACGACTCGTATCCTTGATGACGTGGTCTGCCACACATCCTTGCTGACGTGGTCTACCAAATATCATTGCTAATGTGGTCTGCTGGCGTGGTCTACCACATATCATTGCTAACGTGGTTTTCTGACATGATATCCCATATGTACTTTGTTGACGTGGTCCACCACATGTCCTTGCTGACGTGGTCTGTCACATGTCCTTGTTGACAAGGTTTGCCATATGCATTCTTGAATCAGATGACTAAGGCTTACTTAAGATGATTCGATGATGGATAATTTATTTTGGCTCTTCGGGTCTATGGGCTTCGGGAATTTCAAATCTCAAACTTTCCAGAGCATAACATCATCACATATTTAGACCCGAAGTGAAAGATGTTCATTCGATCAGGATCTTGGATCAATGACTCGATCTGTCTACGGTGCTGCTCTTCTATCTTATCCTGTCGTTCCACTTAGAATGATCCAACGATTAAAGGAAATTCACATAAATGAGATCTCAGATCTTACCTCGCTTATCCTATCCTTCCACTCGAAAATGATCTGATGACTGACGAGAATTTGGGTTTGATTTGATGGTTTACGGGTATTCGGATAATAAAATTCTCAACCCTTTAGCCCCACTTATCCTATCCTTCCACTTTAAGATGATGTGACGGCTGATGGGAATTCAGGTTTGATCTGACAGTTGACGAGTATTCAGATAATCAAATTCTCAACCCTTTAGCCCCACTTATCCTATCCTTCCACTTTAACATGATCCGACGGTCACGATCCTCCAACAGTCCTCAATCCCATGGTCACTCATATGAACAACGTTCGTAATATTTAGATGATCAACACGGTCAATTTCTTGATCGGACGACTACTAAGGCTTCTCACTCTGATCAGACGGCTGTTGAGGGTTCCCACCCTGAGCTTGCATTTTTCCTTCCGAGATTTGATCTCTGCATTTGCTAACCCTCCCTATCTTTTATCATAGGAACATTGTTGATCCTATTGTGATCAACAATAATCACGAATTTCTTCAGCCTATCTCTGCATTTGATAACCCTCCTGAGATTTTATCATAGGAACATTGTTGATCCTATCGTGATCAACAATAATAACGAATTTATTTATCCTTAAGGTGATGTTCTTCTGTCGATTCTTAGTATACTTTTCTTCTTGAGATTAACCTTGCTGCTCTGCTTATTATGACTCTTGACATCAATGACAACACATGAATGAAAATATGTCCAACATTTCTCTAGTTTGGATCTAGGTCTTCTTTGTTTCAGGGTGATCATCATAAAATTGGACAAGCTTCCTATTTTCCTCAAGGGAAGCTTTCCATTTTCCTCTCTCCTCAATCTGAGAATACAAACACCTATGTTCACTACACCCTTACTTTGTGAGTCTATTGCTCTCTTGTTTCTTTCTAGTTCAACCCTTATAAACTCCCGTGTATGTGCTCCCTCATGCGCGCCCTTAGTATCCTCTAATACCACTCTCCTCTTGTTGAGTGTTTGGTCTAATGTCTCATGTGTTGTCTCTGGTGGTGTGTTCTCTCACCTTTGGTCTCTTCCTTATCCAAGTCTCCTTGGGATTCCTGTTGTCTTCCTAAAAATATAACCCATGGTTCATAGTTCCCAATTTGAAGGGGCGAGTTTGTGATGTCTTGTTGTCATGTCATTCAATTGGCCTTTTCCTTCTTCAAGAGACCAATCTGTCAAGAGATATTAATTGTTCGAACTACTTTTATGAGTTCCATTACTAGTCACGTGGTTCCATATCGATCTAGTACGATGGAAGGTGTAGGTTTATGCTTTGCAAGTATAAGTTAGCTTGCTAAAAATGCTTCCTATTTTCTTCATAAAAACAAATCAGCTCCACCTTACTCGACCTCTCAATCAATCGATTATTCATCAATTCCCACTTGTGTATCATGGCCAATACTTTTCAAGGTTGTTCCATCTTAGTCAAATTTTTTGTGTTTTCATTAATTAAAACACAATTCCAAGATTCATAAACATAATTATATGAAGTCTTAGAATAATTACAGTCTTGGGGGAAAACAAGGTGTTACATTTCCATCCCTCTTAAAGAAATACCATCACCGGTGTTTAAAACACCATCTATATACAATTATATAAAAAAAAAGGGTATGCTAATCTCACAACATCTTCCAAATCCCATGTAAAAGGAATTATTGTCATTGATGTCATATTATGGAATTACTATAAACACAACATTTCAGAGATTGATTTATATATATAGGTCTACAAGCATATTAAAAAAGGGGTGCATGTGAAAAAGTAAAAAGTGAAATGGTGGTTTCAAACCCATGGGTTTGGGGTATTGTCCCATGGTATTTTTGGAATTTTCCCATGGTATTTGGAATATATTATATAATTAAGGGACATATACCTTCATGGAGGGTTATGAAAAAGTATAAAAGGAGAAATCACTTAGAGAAAGTGAGTGTGTGAAAAATGTATTATCAAAGATTTAATTACGAAATCAGTTTCATGTCCTCTTGGAATTTTTGTGATAATTTTTTTTTTCATATGTTTTAGACCTTAAAATTTGGAAGAGGAAAAGTAGATATCTTGGTGTACATGTGGTACAATTTTTATATTCCCTTTCTGTATAATTTCAGAGATATTTCCTATGGAAGTTAGGGTTCTTGAATGCTCCTGAAATCAATTTAAAAAAGGTAATCTCGACACATTCGCTATGAATTATTTCTGGGATGTTTTTGACATTTAAACTTTGCAGAGATAGAGGAGAGATCATTTTGTACATGTGGCAAAAAATACAGATGTTGGTTTACTATAATTTAAGATATATGCCCTGTGGAAGTTAGGGTTCCTGAATGCTCCTGAAATCAGTTTCAAACAAGTCAACTTGGTCCTTTCACTATAAATTATTTTATGAGATGTTTTAGAAATTGAAATTTTTCCAGACAAATGAGATAACCTTTTGTACATGTGGTACAAATATTATGTTTTAGTTAGCTATACTTTCAGAGATTTTCCCTATGGAAGTTAGGGTTCCTGAATGATCCTGAAATCAGTTTCAAACAGGTCGATAGACACTTTGGCTATAACTTATTTTTTGGGATGTTTCAAACATTTAAAATTGGAAGTGAAAGACGAGAGATTTTTTTGTACATGTGGTACAAATTTTAGATTCTATTTTTCTATACATTTAGAGATACACCCTGTGGATGTTAAGGTCCCAGAATGATCGTGAATTCTGTTTCAAACAGACTTGTTTGGAACTTTCTCTATAGCTTAGTTTATGGGACGTTTTAGACCTTGAAAATTTGTAGATACCGAGGAGATATATTGGTGTACATGTGGTAAAAATTCAAATGCAATTTTATACACTATAGGAGATATTACCTGTGTAAGTTAGGGTTCTTGAATGCTCCTAAAATCACTTTGAGATAGATCAGCTTGGCAATTTCACTATAAATTATTTTCTAGGTTGTTTTAGACCTTGAAATTCTACAGAGATAGAGGATAGATATCGGTGTACATGTGGTCAACATTTTATATGTTTATTCATTGAAATTTATGCGATATACTCTATGTAAGTTAGGGTTTTTGAATTTTATTAAGATCGGTTTCAAATAGGTCAACTTGGAATTTTCACTATAACTTATTTTTTGGGACTCTTCAGACTATGAAAATTTTAGAGAATAGAGGAGACATATATAAGTACCTCAGGTAACAATTTAAGAATCATATTTGCAAAATTGGATATGTGGCATGTTCTACAAGTTCATTCTTGGGAATAGGCCCAAAACAATAAGCTTTGAGAAAGTTACCGTTAATTGGAAATTCAAATTTTGGTCAGACTTGGTAAAGGCAGAAGTAGTGAGCAGACCCAATGAAGGTAGAAGAAGTGATTAGATCTAGTGAATGCAAAGGAAACAAGAATACCTAGTGAAGGAAGAAGTAGAAAGAAGACTCGATGAAGGTTGGTGCAACTCACACAAAGAAATTGGTGTATCTTACTAAGTTGGTGCTTAGCAGTAGGGATTGGTGTCTACACATATCTATAAGAGTATGTTGGTACCAGTAAAAAAAGAGATTGGTGTCTCCTGATAATTTGGTGCTTAGCGATGGGGATTGGTGTATACAAATATCTGTGAGAGTAGGTTTACCTACTCGTATTTGTACCAGTGGGGATTGGTGTATATAGTAGGTTGGTGCCTACAAGTAATTATAAGAGATTTTTTTTGGTTTTCTCCCGAAAGGATTTCCATGTAAATATTGTGTTCCATGTTTTGCAGTTAATATATCTCATATTTGATTGTTTCAAAATGGTTGATGAATGTTTGAAAAAGTAAAAATTGTCTTATACTTATTCACCCCCCCCTCTTAGTAGAAGTGTATGCTCAAGAATTGGAATAAGAGCTAGTTCCTTTGGAAACAATCTAACCACTGTTAGGTGGATCTCAGGAGAACACATGGTGATGGAGACTGATACTTTGGAAAATGAATACAGAGGAAAATAAATCATGGATTTAGAAGAGGAGAAAAAAATTAAAATAGATGAGAAAGTAGATATTGAAGAATAAATCATATGTCCCTTAAGAAAAATAAAGGAGATTAAGAAAAAGAATTTGAAACAAAAGGAGAAAATGCATAAATGTGAAGAGGAGGATCATGATGCAAAAGAAAAAATGTCATAAAGCCTTGAAGAAACTTAGAAGACTAATATTATCCTAAAGATTCAACTAGAAGAGGAAAAAAGCATGGAAGGAGTTGAGAGAATCCAAATGAAGGAAAATGAAGGAAATTATGAGAAATTGGAAGGAGAAATTGCTTCCTTAAGAAAGGAATTGGAGAAGTCAATTGGTAAGTTGAATAGAAGCTTGAAGTTTGAAAAGAGCACTGAAATCTTAGATCATATCATCAAATTAAAAATATCACCACTCATTAAAGCTGGTCTTTGTTATGATAAGTTTCATATGAACACCAAAGAATATTAAAAATCTATAGAGTCACTGAAGAAACTAAATGAAGGAAAATATAAAATTTATGTTGATGTACTCAAAAGCCCCATCAGTGATGAAGACAACAGGAAGAGAGAAAATGATGTTCCATAGAAAATTGGCATTCCTCCTAAAGACAACAAGGACAGATTCAAAATATCTTTCCCACCAATATGGCCTTGCACAAATCGGTATCAAGACTCTTTCCTTGGTTGTTGGTTTTCTTGGAATCACTTTGGTCATAAAGAAATAGATTTCAAAATATATGCAAGAAATAATCATGTATGGAACAAAAATAAAAGTACTTATGGTTTCTCAAATAGAAACTATAACTCATTTACTCCATTAGTTGATTACAATTTTGTATGTTATAAGTGAAAAAACTATGGGCACATAGCAGATTTTTGTAGAAGTGGCCTAGTGGAAACTTCTAGACAAAACAGAGAAGAGATACCCTTCCCCAAAAAAAGAAACAATCCACAGGAGATTGGACAAGGAAGAAAGAGAAAGAAAAGCATAAAAATGGGGAACATATGCTTGTGCAAACTACCCTTAATGTTAAAAACAAAGGAAATCGATGGTACATTGATAGTTGATGCACAAGCCACATGACATGGGACAAGAACAAGTTTCTCACTTTGGAGGAAGTAAACGAAGGAAATGTAACATTTGGAGATAACTCTACCACAAGAAGAGCCATAAAATATACTCTTAGTCTTGATAATGGAAAGAATAAAATAAATAATTTCTTGTATGTTGAAGGTTTGGAACATAATCTTCTTAGTGTTAGTCAAATGTGTGATCAAGGACACACTCTCACATTTGGTTCTCAAGGATGTGAGATAAGAAATAAAGGATCAATAATATTAGTAGAAAATGCATATAGAACCTCAAATAATGTATTTATCCTCAATGAGATCAAGATTTTTTTTTTTTCTATGGGACAAATATATGAGAGATGGTTATGGCATAGAAGAATGGGCTATATAAACTTTGATAATATATTAAAATCATCACCAAATAAGTAGTGAGAGATATGCCAAAGATTTCTAGTCCTTCAAACACTCTTTGCAAGCAAGTTGGAATGGGAAACAAAGAAGAGAAAGCTTCAAATAAAAGGAGTACCCAACAATGAAACCATTGGAACTCATTCACATAGATCTTTGTGGGCCTATAAGAAAACAAAGTCTACAAGGTTAAAATTACTTTATGCTGCTCATTAATGATTACTCTAGAATGAAATAGGTTACATTTCTAAAATAAAAATATGAAGTATTTTAGAAGTTCGAAGCATTCAAAACCTTGGTTGAGAAAGAAACTAATTTGAAAATAAATTTCTTGAGATCAGACATAGGAGGTGAGTTTATATCAAATAAATTTGAAGAATTATGTGAGATTCATGGTAGAAAGAGATATTTTTAAGCTCCAAGAACTCCACAACTGAATGGAGTGGTAGAAAGGAAGAATTGAACTATACAAGAGATGGCTAGAAAAATGTTGAATGAAGCTAATATATCATACAGGTTTTGGAGAGAAGGAATCAACACCACAGTCTACATTCTCGATAGAGGGAAAATCAAAGTTAACAACAACAAAACACCTAATGAATTATGAAAGGGTATACAAACAACAATTAAATATTTCAAATTTTTCAAAAGCAAGTCCTACATAAAGAGATATGATGAGGACTTGGGAAAATTTTACTCCATATTTGATGAAGGTATCTTTCTTGGTTATTCATAAAGAATAAAGGGTTATTGATGTTACAATAAAGCATTGGAAAAAATTGTAGAGAGTGCCAATGTGAAAGTGGATGAAGAATGGCATCAAAAGGTGAAAGTACATGTTAAAACAAAGGAGCCAATATTCAAAGAAGAAAAAGAAGAAGAATAAGAATAAAGGGAAGAAAATGAAGAAGAAGAATGAGAACATGAAGATACAAAGACACCATTTATATTTTTTCGAAAGAATCATTCAAAAAATTTAATTCTTGGTGATAAAGATACGAGAGTTCATACTTGAAGAAGACTATCAAGTGCACTAGAACATGTAAACTTCTCTTTTGTATCTAAAATAGAGCCTAATAAATTTATAGAAGCTAGTGAAGAAAAGCATTAGATTGATGCCATGGAAGAAGAGTTGAATAAAATTGAGAAGAATGAGACATGGGAACTTATTCCAAGACAAAAATATAAAAATGCAATTGGCATCATTGTATAACACTCAACCTCGTAATCCTCTCTTAGGTTGGTGGGATGTTAAGGTTTATATTTTTCTACTTTAATCAGATCTGATCATAAGGGCCACTTATGGATTCTACTTGCTGAGAAATTTCCAATGACTATAAATAAGCTCAAATCATATCTTTGGATATAAAGTTATATCCTCATGAAGTTTTGGGGTCCTACTATCAAAATCCATCTCACTGGCATGTGACTTCCTACCACTCGTACCATCTGACATGTAACTAGCGTGGCGTTGAGGTGGCACCTTCCCTTCAAAAATCCTCTGTCTTCCTCATTTCGATGAATATTCCCCATTATTCAATCCTAGAAATGGTAGCTCCCAGTCATTGGAATTCATTGGTTCTTATTACATGGAAACTCCTAAGCTGTGATATCATTAGATTTCACTAGCCAATATTGGTTGTAGTGAGCCAACGAGTTCCACAATGAAACAGTGGTTGAGATCTCATCTCCCACTTTCTGATCGACGACTGTCATTTAATATCCAAATATCGTTGTCATCGACACATAATCCTATGCATGCTTCTAGACCCATGTCGGGCATCCTCTAACAAACAAATGAGATCTATCAGTATCTAGATCCGAAGGTCTAGATTTTAGTTGAAGACATAAGGGTCTTCAGTTCATCTGGGACCACTCGTTTCCATCGACCACTCCCATGGTGACACATGCCACTACAAAGAACACACTGGAAACCTCATTGGACAACCACATTACCATGAAAACCTTACTCCCTTTCTCTCTTACATGGAATCTATGAATGAGATCAACTCTCATCCACATAGCAGTCAATGACTCTCATTTCTTCCCCGAATCCTCATCATTTTCAACACTCTCTTGGTGGACTTTATCAAAGCTTCACTAATCTCCAATTTCCCGATGCATATTTTTCTGGAACCAACTACCCATATCTTGTTGGGGTTACTCTCGACATATAAATGGTCCTCGTTGCACCTTCTATGATTTTTTCATCTTCGTCGAGCTTCACATAAGTCCTGAAACTCATTCGTTCATGAAGAAGATACCTTCTTGACAAAGGGAAGAGTTACACTCACCTTGCTGAATCAAATACTATAAAATTTCCCGAATTAAATCTGGGTTCTCCCACTGGCTAATGCTCTGACTTTGGGAGATAACCAATTTTCAGGGTCCTGCAAGGTTTGGTCCAAGCCTTCAAGAGTCCAAAAAAACTATAAGACTGACATTGGCCTCTCAACTTCATAAAAATGAATATCTTTCATATCTTGCAATATTTCTACATAAATACCATAAATTCCTCAGGACTCAAGCTCCGCTATTCCTCAAAGGGATCTCTCTGGACAATAGGATACTTACAAAACCGGTTAAATGATGTTTATATCCATGTATTGCAATATTTCCTCCAATGCTACAAGGTCCATAGGGACACAACAAAGTCACACTTATCCAAATTCACATTTTAAGAGGTTTAAATAATGATAATGACAGTTGTATCCCAATTACTCATGGATATACAATTAATTGGTTACAAGAATTCGTAATTCCCATTTAAATCAGGGAATTACATGTATATATCATTTATACATAATTAAACAAACCAGTCTAAATACTTATTTGATCAGGGAAATTGCTTATACCAATTGACTGAGAGAGGATGCCTTTCCTCCCAACCTTAGGCCATACTGTAGAGTGCCTTCCTATTGTACGCCACCCCCATGCCAAGCCATGATACCACAAGGGGAACGATTCAACTAGTTTTCCAAGCTCAAGATGATCTAGGAAGGTTACTCTCCTTTCTCCACTAATATAAACATATGTTTCCCCCTTCCCACTGAGCTCAGTAACTCTATAGGTTTATCAGGTGTTTTTTCAATTGGATTTCCTCTACACAAGGTATTCCCTTCTCTTCTAAATAGTCCCTCGATGACCTCCCCTTACAAATTTCAGTTTATGTCTAGTAAGAACCAAGTTGTAGTCCTATTTTTCTCTAGTCTAGATCCGAGCATTCTTTGTTTCAGGGTGATAATCATAAAATTGGACAAGCTTCCTATTTTCCTCAAGGAAATTTTTCCATTTTCCTCTCTTCTTCAATCTAATCTTATGCATACCTCTGTTTGTTGCACCCTTACTCTGTGAGTCTGCTACTCACTTATTTCTTTCTAGGTTGACCCTTCTTAGCTCCTATGTATGATCTCCCTCATGTGCACCCTTCCTCTCCTCCGATACCACTCTCCGCTTGTTGAGTGTCTGGTCTGATTTCATGTGTGTTGTCTCTGGTGGTGTTTCTCTCACCTTTGGTCTATTCCTCATCCAATTCTCCTTTGGATTGCCTTGGTCTTCCTATAGATCCAACCCGTGGTTTGCAGTTCCCAATTTGAAGGGGCAAGTATTTGGTGTATTTTTGTCAGGTCATTGAATTGGCCCTTTCCTTATTCAAGATACCAATCTGTCAACAACTATTAAATGTTCAAATCACTTATGTGACTTCCATTACTAGTCACGTCACTCCATACCAATCTGGTACATTGGAAGGTGTAGGTTTATGATTTGAAAGTATAAGTTATCTTGTTAAACAAGTGTATTGCTTTATTCATAACAATATCTCAGTTCCACCTTACACGACCACTCAATCAATCCCCGCTTCATCAATTCCCACTTGTGTATCATGGTCAATTCTTTTCAAGGTTTTTCCCTCTCAATCAACAGTTTGTTTCTTTCAATACTTAAAACACAATTACAAGATTCATAAACATAATTATATGAAGCATTAGCATAATTATAGTCTTGGGGGAAAACAAGGTGTTACATTTTCATCCCCCTAAAATAATTACCATCCTCAGTGTTTAAAACACCATGTATATACAATTATACAAAAAAAAGGTTTTCCAATGTCATGGAATCTTCCAAATCCCATGTAGCCTCATCTGCTCCAAAGTTCTTCCATTGCACCTTAACCTGCACAATGGCTCGGTTCCAAAGCATTTTTTCTCTGTTGTCTAGGATGCATTGAGGTTCGAGATGGAATTCTCCTTCTGGTTCCACATATATCATAGTCCAATGAATAACATGATTATAATCATGTACAAATTTTTTTAAAAAAGACACATGGAACACATTATGAGCTCTAATAGTAGGTGGTAAAGCAATTTTGTATGCTACTAGTCATATCCTCTCTAGGACTTCAAATGGTCGAAAGTAGTGGGGTCCTAACTTATCACACATCCCCATTCTCATGGAAAACCTCTTGGATTTCACTCAAAGATAAACATGATCCTCCAATTTGAATTCTATGTGATTTCTCTTTCTATCTGCATAGTTGTTTTGTCTGTCTTGAGCTACCTTTAGGTTATGCCTTATCTTAGCTGTTGTACCTCTTTTGCCACCTAGATGAGAAAAACAGAGGTGCTTACAAGCTTAGTTGGGTTAGCTAAGAAAGACAGCTATAAAGGAAAGGGTTAGAGAAATAAATATAAAAGAACAACTAAGAATTAAACTAAGAAATAAAAAAACAACTAAACTATTGAGCATAAGGACATAAGAACGAAAAACCAATAAGACTCATGTCATGAATGGAAAGGTTTATATTAGTGAAAGAAAACACCAAGAATAAATAGGACTATGAGTCCCTTCTTCCTCCATGGGAGGTCTCTTGGACCCCCACAAATAAGCTCTTCTTACAACTTTGAATGAAATGATGAAAGAATCCCAAGCTAATCCACTCAAGAGGTGAGATGGATTGCCCAATGTAATGGTGCTAGTATACTCTTGATGAGAATAGAGGATTCCTTAAGAGAATAGCAGTAGCATAACTTTGCTAATGAATTCCTTGAAAATGAAGTGCACCCATGGCCTTGTTTTATAGCACCTCTTTGAGGTATTGTGCAACCAGCTTGTAGTGTGAAAAGAGGCTAATTAGGGAATTTTTAGGTCTTTGACCAGCCACCCAGTCAGATCCAGTCAAGATTTAGGTGTCAAATCAACTTGGAAGCTGAAACAGAAGTGGGTGAGAGGCCGACCAATCTCATAAATGCATCGTTCTCAGATGTGTGTAGCTTTTAGGGACCACAGTCGTGCATCGGGCGCATGTGCACTTTTCCTGCGTTTTTGGTTTGCGCATGTGCGCGCGTGCCCTATGTAGTCATAACGCACCTTAATTTTATCACTGGTTGTATAGTTTTGGACCTTTTGGAAATGATTTTGTGGTAATTTTGGTCCATGGGTGACCTTATAACTGTTTGAAGATGCTGGATTCTTGTAACCATTTGCAGACGAAATTTCAGTGATAACAGATGCCCCCTGATGGATGAGGTTAGGAGCATACGTATATCCAAAATTCATCAATGTTTCTTCTATTGAAAGTGCCATTGTAAGAGAGAGAGATAGTGGGAGTGTCAGGAGTTACCCGTTGGAGGGAGAAGGGAACCTGTAGAACCCAACCTTCGATAAGGTGTGTAAACATAAATTGTGTACAAATGAGGTAGGCATGCCCCATGCTCATGTCATGTAACTCAAAAAAGGAATGGTGTGTTGATGTAGACAACTGTAGCACCCTTGGGGGTGGTCATGATAAAAGCATAAGACAATTCTGTGGAGGAACATACTCTAAACAGTAGGCAGTGACATATGTAAGAAGTATCACGGATTCTGTAGGCATTGATAGCCTAGACAAGTTCAGAGGTCTTCGGAAAATATAAGAAATAACTGCAATAGTCGCAAAGTAAGACCCACTGTAACATGAGAAAGTGTTGAAGTCGAATGTTACAGGGGTCAACGATAGCAGGGAGAAATGGTGGTTCTCCCTGTGCCATTCGAGACCTCTCATTGGAAAGGTAATGAGAGTCAAGATACTGTCGCCCTTCTGGAAACTGTACTGATGTCAACAAAAAAGGGGGACGTGACTCCAAGAAGCAAAGGGCTTCATGAAATATGCTAAGTGAGGTTAGGAACTGAGGAGGTACATGGACAAAATCAAAATGTATGAAGACTCAAGACTGCCCTTGGTTGGGGGTATATGCGAAGTATAAGTGGTTGCAACAGTTTAAATAGGTCGAGTGTCAGGGGGACAACAAGACATGGGATAAGTTGTGCCAGAGGCGGGACAAAGTGAACAAACTCAGAGGGCATAGGTAAGGGGCCTGTGGGATACTTGGATTATATGGGTGATGTCAACAGGGGTAGATTATAAGGAGTTCCCCAACCAAGGGCGACATGGGTTGCGTTTTCCAAAAAGGGAAGAAGGTCGCCAAAGGTGACGACAAAAAGTTATGTAAATGCTGCAAACAAAGGCTTTTTACAATTTACCAAATAAATAAAGAATAATTTGGGATGAGTGTACAAATACAAAAATGGGTGCCCCAATGTAATATGGTTGGGCTAGTTAGGGCGCATTTTTCTTGGAGAATCGGTGTAGGGTGGGGCGGCCATGGGTGGGTTTCTGTATGAGGTATATGAAATGGAGGGAAATTTGCAGATGGGCAAACTGATTGTGGATGAAATGGAGGGTTCATGATACTGCGGAGGTGCAATCAAAATAGAACCTTGAAGAGATAATCTGGGAGTCCATTGGGAAAGCTAGCAAAATGAGGAGAAGGAGTATGTGGTTGATTCACGACATGATGTAAGACTATCAGGACTCCCATCCCTAAAGGGTTGAAAAAATAGCATGAGTGTCAAAGTGCCAAAGGGTGCTATGAATGGGACAACTCATGTGGGGGAGAGTGCTACCGGGTGACAGTACCTAAGATGCAATGGAGGTGTCGGTACTGCAGAGCCGGAGATGGGGATCCTAGAGGCAAATGCCAGAGGGTGTGACTGGAGATGCAATTGAGATTCAGAGGGAATGATTACATGTTGGTGTTGATTATATACCTGAAGGGGTTGCATTGATGTATGATGACCAAGTACCTACACACATGAAAACCAAATACCCGACGTGAACAATATCTGAAGAGGATCGAACATACAAGCATTTATTTGATAGTTTTGTACATGAGCATGTGTACCTGGACGGGGTATGAAAAAATGGCACCCCGGGGGCTAAGGATAAAAACTAGCCCAGGGAATGTCTTGATGTAGATGATGGGATGATGATCCCGTGGCTGAA
>JASDQU010437063.1:2728-16292 GCA_032191745.1 Picea mariana | reverse complement strand
CATGAATGATTATGCATAGCACCAAAAGCAAAGGTTGAATGACCTCAACCATCTAAATGCAATACTTGTGGTAGCTAGTTTAATTCGATTTTAGAGTGATGATATTATTAGAGATCGAGCTTTAGTGTATCGTGTTTCTCCACTAGACAAGGTGGATCACAACTAAGGCATGAAGGCCATTAGTTGAATAGTGCTATCGGGGAAACCACATCCTAATCTGAATTCTTAAAGGTTGATTACATACAAGCTCTTGATATGAGCTAACCATTGTTAGATTTTACTTGTATTATCTTGGTTAGTCTTCTCCACTGCATAGGATGCACATAGGGGCAGGTACATACAACTGCAGGTCCGTGCTGCAGTCTGCCTAGGTTCTTGTCCACTGCTGAGCAGGAGGGAGGCATAGTTATGAAGGAAAGGGGAGGGTGCATGCATGCCTTTAGCATACATGTGCCAAACTTAGTTTATTTAATGTTTTGTCACCTTTAGTTTGTTTCTGTTCCGGATTTCGTAATTTCTAGTTCAGTTTGGTTTTCTTTTTCAGTTCAGCTTTTGATTTAGTTTAGTTAGACACATGCATGATCTATTCTTACGGAAGGGTGTAGATCCCTAGGAAGTTAGTGTGTATGCATGAGGCGCTGAGTGATGGTGTAGATCCCAAAGAGTGTGCATGCATATATGCTATAGTAATCCTCCAGTTGGGGTGCATTAACTTAGGCACTATTATCCATGCAGGAGGTGCATTAGCTGTATTGGTTAGGGTTAGAGTTTGACTTTGTCAATTAAAGGCATTTATTGTATGTATCTTGTTACATTATATCTTTCCTTCTAAGTTCCAAGTCTATAAAGGAGAAGCAAAGCGCACTCTTGTAGTGATTTGAGAGATTGAGTTTTTGAGCTATAGCATTATAGGTTATGTTTTCACATTTAATATAATAAACGATGATGCTATTTTGAGAGTTCAGATCTACATGTTTGCTGTTCATATTATCAGTGGTATGTGTTTGTAGGTTAATTTACTCTATCACTGATATATTAATTGGTGTTTTCAGTTTTTAGCTATCTTAAATTTAGGTTAAATCCCTGAGTGCATAATCTACTTACAATGCTATGGTTTTTGACATGGTGTCCTAGCATGTTTACTAAAACCTTCTAGCAATCTGTGTATGGATAGTAGGGCATTTACTTGGGATAGGGAGTTGTCTGAAGGTTTCAGGGGTGGGATGCTCGAGATTCATACTTGAGAAAGGCATTGTGGACCTTTGATAGGTTGTTTTAGGTTGTTGATTTGTTTTGTCTAAGAGTGTATTTCAGGAGCAGCAATGTGGTTGCATTTAGTCTAAGATACGAAAACAGATTGGAAATTCCCTCCAACTTCATTCTGTGGAAGTGTCGGGTACATATGTTGTTGGAGGAGCATGATCTTTAGGATTTCGTGGGGACCAAGGTTGTAGAGCCCATTGATTCCGTGTAGTTGGCAAAATATAAAAATAAGATGACCACGACAAAGTGAGTAATCCTTGACTTCGTGAAGGATCACATAATCGTTCACATTGTCGAGAAGATCAAGGGTAAGGAGATGTTTGATGCTCTAGTAACTCTATATCAGAGTGAGAACATCAACTGGAAGATACTTATGAGGAATAAGCTTAGGGACACACAGATGAGCAAGAAAAATACCCTAGCCATTTACTTGATGAAGATTATTGAACTCTGTGATGCAACAATATGAGAATATGTCAAGAGTAAAGAGTTAGTACCCATAGCCTTGAATGGGTTTTCATATTCTTGGTAGCATTTTGTCTGGGGTGTTTGTGCTTGAGATAAGCTTCCCACCTTTGTGAATCTATGGGATGACTTCATCCAAAAGACGAGATTGGACATTGTTTTAGTTATGGAGGAAGAAGAGCATCCTCATCAACATGATGAAGAAGGGCAATAAGAAAGGATGACCTAGGAAGGGTCAGAAAGGAAAGAAAGAGGATTTAGGTTCCTTGAATCAGGGCAAGGACTTGAGCCACATCAAGTGTTTCATGTGTGACAAGTTTGGCCATTATGCTTCTCAATGTCCTAAGAAGAAGGGGAAGGGTAAACCACAACCACATAATCAGTTTGCAGGGAGTGCATAAACCTCTACTGAAGTGGATTAGATTGCATCCAAGTTTGAGACAACGTTCACCATGGTTTAATGCCTTTCATCTAACACTATCTCTGTGTTGAATGGTATGTGGATAATGGACCATTCATACTTATGAACTTCAACAAGAAGGATTTTAGTAGACTTCAGGAGTACGAGGTAGGGATACATGTGCTTGGTGATGATGCCACATATCTAGTAGTAGGAGTGGGATATGTTACCTCCCAAAACCCTCACTTTAAGTGGCAAAGCCCTAGACACAGGTGAGAACCTAGGGGTAATAGAGAAGGGCTACCCAATGTCACCTCGGTAGCCCCTTCACTCTCTTTAGGTAAACTCTCCTTTGGCACAAGTGGGGAATCCCTAAAAACAACTAAATCTAATGAATGATAATAACTTGGAAGAGTTTTAGACTTAGGGTAAATCTGATTTATGATATTTTTGATGTATATTTCAGATTTATGCGTGTTATCTCTCAATCTCTCCCTAGAAGGAAAAGTACTAACCTTTTTCGGGTAGAGCCTTAGATACTGTCAAACAAATCACTCACTTTCACTCGAGTGATTTGTTCCACTCTTTAGACTAAGGTAAAATCTAGCCTAGGGAGGAATCCCTAAGTCGGCCTAAGCCAAAATTGTTGGATTGAAGGGTGAGGGGATTTTACCTAGGTTGATACTAACTAACCCACTCAAAGGGTACAAGTCTATGAGACCTTAGGAAACACCCGAACCCAACTCACAAGGAGCTCAATCACACTATTAGTCCAAGATGCTTAGTTTTGGACACCTTGAAGTAGGAGGAGGAACTAATTGTGGAGGTTCAAACCCACCAAGTTTCAATGGTTTATTAATTCGTGTGGAGGGTTGAGTGTTCAAGAATTAGTGAAGTTTGATTTGCTTTTAGATGTGAGTGTTGATGCTTGAACTGTGTGTTTGCAATAGTATCCCAAGAGATAAATTGGAACTAAAAGAACACCCTTGACCATGCAATGTGCTCCACTGAACCATAAGCACAAATAAAAAAAAATGTTAAGCTAGCCCCAAGGGTTAGCTCAAGTGGTTCTGAGCCAGACGTGAAGCTATCCCTAGCGAAGGAGGTCACAGGTCCGAATCTCTTGTTCTCCCTTGGGGTTAGGCCCGTAATCAGGCCGGCGGTATAACCCCGTTAACTTGGAGGGTTTGCCGTGACCTTATTCCGTGGACGTAGCCAACACCGTTTCCGGTGCGGTGAACCACACGAAAAAAGAAGAAGGAATGTTAAGCTAGAAATCCACTACAATGTGAGTGCCCAATATATATATATGTGAATGAAAAATTAAGTTCAAGATCCACTTGCCAACAATCTTTAAACTTATGATTCCAGATTTATGCCCACATGAAATGCCAAATATCGAATCATTGTCTCAAAACTGCTGTAAATTACTAGCAAAAGTATCCAGAACAGCAAAGTAAATGATTTTGAAGGAACCAACGTATACCATGAATTTCATAAAAAATGAGTGTTTTTACAGAAAAATCAGATTAGAAACTTTGCGGGCATGAAATATTTGAAAGCTTAAATCACAATGCAAGTAAAACACCATTCATTCATAAAGAGACCATTGAAGGACATATAACCACAAGATTGCTGCTCATATGATTGATTCATTACTTAGATGAAATGTCCATAACCATGACAGCACATATTAAGTGAAATTAATGTGTGAGTGCTCAAGGACCAAAGCGAGTTTGAGACAAATCTGAAAGTATTATCCACAACTTATTTGCCAAAGGAATATTGTTATTGTGTTACCAAAATCTACTAGACAAATTTAATAGTACCATATGACAGTATTCAATCATTTAAGATACCACATTGAATAGATTTGACATAGATAACCTTATAGGATCATTAAACCCGTCATATGTACCATCAATCACTAAGTTATGATCAAAGCATCCATTGAAATTCTAATTCTGGGATAAAGAACAGTGCTGTTGTGTATATACCAGAATTAATTACCAAACCCTACTTCCATTTGCATGTCATTAAATGTGCATTGCTGAACCATAATCAAGGACAAGTAAATGGTAATGGAATGTATGAAAGAAAATGAGCATCAACAATAACCATTTAGTATCATATCTATCAACAATTTCGATACCATCTTGTGTGATTTCTATCTAGAAGTTAACCACAGGATTATTATGAGGAAAGGAGGTTTCATTTTGCATCCATTAGTCCATTACAACACTTAACGATATGTTCATGAGTGAGGGTTATCCAAAGTTGCTGTAGCAAATATTTAAAACGAAGTGAATATTCAACAGTAAACTTAATGCCAGAAACAATATTTCGGATCAGAATATCAAGCCAATGCGTGTATCCAAAACCTCGAGAAAAACCCTCATAAAATTTAGACCATAGACCAAGAAATTTGAGAGAATATAGCATGGAAAGAAGAGTGAATGTTTAGCAAATGATGGATTTGGCGTTCATATATCAACTCTGTACTAAAGGTCTAGTTGCTTATCTTGTTAGATCATTTAGATTTGCACCAAAGAAAACCATACAAGTCGAGTGAGTTAGTAGTTGTGTGAGGGTCTAGTGTCAAATTGTTTATGAAAATAAAGCTGGAATAGCACTAAAACCCAAGTATTGAAAAATAAACATGAAACATGAAATCGACATTTAAGAACTCAAGTATTGAAAAATAAATCACGAATTAATTGTTACTTGAGTCAATGATTTAGTTGATATAAAAATAATCTTTGAACAAACCCCACATCATATTTTTTTAGAAAGGATGGAAATTTTTTAAATGAGTTTGGAAAGTTGTGATGAAGAGCCTTACCATTGGGCATGGTGGTCTTGGAGATCCCTAGCAATGTTCCCTTTCTCCTAAGGTGTTGAAGTGTTCCAACATCATTCAATGTAGGAAGAGCATCAATCTATAACATATAGCTCTTGCACACACTTCTCAAAGGAGGGTTAATCAAAGAAATGAATCAAACCCTAGGTATCAAAAGAGAAACTAGATCTAATCTATACTAGAAAGAAAAAATGCTAGAGTATTCACCTTCAATATTATAGATCAAATCTAGATGTCCCCAAGAAACAAAACATAAATTTAACTCATACCTTGCTTGCTTGTAGCTCTTTAGATAATAACCTTTGACTCCTTGAGAAATCACAACACTATTGTCTTCATGAAAAACTTGGAAACATGCCTAAGACGCAACTAGATCACACTTATGAATTGCAAGAAGTCTCTTCCACTTTATTTTTAATAAATAAAATGAGTGGAGTGCCCCCCCTTATATAGGAGAGAGAGCCTCTAATACCATCAAATACAAAATCATGCGCTGAACAAAACAAGGTGCTCAATACAAGTGGTAATCTAACAAACTCCTTACCAACTCCAAGAATGAGTCATCACTCAACTAACTCTCACAGTTGTGGAGGAGAGAGAGAGACAAGTGGTGCGCTCCCACTCGTGTGAGGTCAAAGAAAGTAAAAAAGTGGAGTGCTCCACTAACTAGCCCATGAAAAAGCACAACCGACCTCATCCACATGTGTGAGAGGAGGATAAAGGAGCACTCCTAGAAACATGTAGAAGCATCCAGATGTGTGAGAGGAGGATAAAGGAGCACTCCTAGAAACATGTAGAAGCATCCAGATGTGTGAATGGGTCAAATGGCATGTGCACCCCCTTCTAGAAACTTCTAGAGGCACATGTGAGTGAAAAATATCTCAAAAGGTGTTCACACGTGTGAACACATACAATAATGCTCAATAATACATCAAATCATCCCCCACGTATGAGAAAAGAGGGCCAAGAAGGGTCGCCCCTCACATTTGCTAAAAAACCATGATATGATGCCCATATGTACTCCATGGAGTGCCAAATGTACAAGATGTTGAGGTGGACAATGAATATGATGATGTGGTGTTTTTGTCATCGCTCATTTTTTCATCACAGATCCCAATGTAGTGACACATATTTCGAGGTACGGTGCACAAATCCCAATGTAGGGAGAGCCACCTATAATGATGAGTGAAGTTTCAAACATAAGTCATTAGGCAAAAATCACATCAAATAATCTTCATTAACAAGCCTCATAACATTAATTAACTTTATAAATTTGCCTAAGTCTACTATGGTAGGCCAAATTTACCTCTAAGGTGTGTCAATGCTTAGGACAACAAGTATTTCCTAGGTGACTTAGTTAGACATAGGTAAACGCTGAGTAATTAATGAAAAGACAATTTTTTTTATTTTTATTTTTTATGAAGTCACTTTTTAATGTTTTGAGGTATAGAAAGTGGTCCAACTAGCCTTTTAGGTTAGAAATCTTCATTTATACTTTGCAAAATGAGAGGGAATTTATTTTATCTTAGAGTTATCATTTCAACTATTTTTTATTCATCCCATTTCTTTATTTTTCCTACTCCTTTTCTTTAGATGATGCATTTTTAGCATAGAACTTTAGGGGGTATACATTTTAATGAAGTGGTGGAGTTCTACCTTATTTGTTTTTCTTTCATTTTTTTATTTTAGCTCTTTCCCCTAGCCATTTTGGCTTAATTTGACTTATGTTTGCATTTTTCTTTATTAGACCTTGTTGGATGATATTTGAAAGGTCAAATCATAAGTGAGAAATCTTGTTATTATATGAGCATGATGGAAGTGAAAGGGAAAAGATGGAAGATATTTAGACATGGTTAGGATATGGGTTACATTATTCAACTTAGAACACCAGTAATACTATGTGGCCTAGGTCACGACACACCTTTCTAAGGACAATTATGTCCCCCCATGGTATACGAGATAAAATAATAAAACATTTAACATTAAGCAGAGTTAACAATTTATACCCAATGTTTATCGCTTCCACAACAAGGTTAGAAACCATCCAACCACTTCTAAGAAAGACACCCATACACCAATTCAAAGGGGCTATATCCAGTGGATTTCTTCTTTGTGATTCTATCCACCCAAAGAGCATACTTGAGTTTTCTATCACAACTCTTCTTGTTATCACCCATAGTCTTTTTAATGATGTCCATCAAATTCTTATTTCTAGACTCAACAAGGCCATTTCCTTGTGGATAATAATTGGAAGAATGAGATAGGATAATGCCATAGTCAAAGGAAAATGTGTTAAGGTTTAAGCTATTATTAGGTTTCTTTTCAATTTACTAGATAACCATAGCATAGATAGGATCACTAAGAGAAACACAATCACAAGATACACAACATTTATCATGGGAAGCCCTCATGGGGAAGAAAACCCAGCAAAAAACTTCCTTAATATAGATAGCCAATACAATGCCAAGACAATAAACCAAAATAGTAGAGAATATCTAACACTGAGCTATGTGCGTCTCTCTTCCTTCTTCTCCCTACTGTAGCTACCAAACTTGCGCACTGGATGAGCGAATGAGTGAGTGAGATAATGAGGCACTAGATTCCTTTATTTATACAAACTGGTAGGTGTTGGAAAGGTGTCTCTTCACTAGGCAGGGTCGACTTGTCTTCTTAGTGGTTAAAACCACTTTAATTTTCCTTGGGGTCGACTTCTCAATTTGCATATTATATTTAGGGTTTGACCAATCCACAAAAGGGGATTTGGTCAATTGCAATGCCCAACATGATCAATCCACAAAAGGGGATTGATGTAATGAATAATAACTCAATAATAAATAGAATACTCTTTGCAGTTACAATATTTCAACACCCCCCCTTAACAAGAAGGGTATTCTACAACATCATTAGGAGAGAGAGAGGGCAACAACATCAACATCTGGAACACTGACTGGCATATCTATAAATCATCGGAAGTTTTTCTTCATCATCAATATCATCATCCACAACAGGGAGCTGGAATGGCATCATCATCATCTGCATCAACATGGATTAGTATAACATTAATACATCATCATCATCAATAACAACACAAGGCTGATACAACATCAACAACAACAACATCACAACACGAAGGCTGGAGCATCATCAACATCAACACTAGGCTGAAAATATTCAGCATGAAGCTGGCATCTCAGCAACATCAACACGAAGCTAGAAATATTTAGCATGAAGCTAGCATCTCAACAACATTAGCACAGAGCTGGAAATCTTCAGCACAAGGCTGGCATCAAAACAACATCAACACGAATCTGGAAATCTTTAACACAAGGTTGGCATCACAACAACATCAACACGAAGCTGGAAATATTCAACACGAGGCTAGCATCACAACAACATCAACACGAAGCTGGAAAACTTCAGCACGAGGCTGGCATCACAACAACATCAGCACGAAGCTGGAAATCTTCAACACGAGGCTGACATTACCACTAGTCCCCTTTGGAGGGAGGTCCTTTCGGACTACACCAAGCTTATCTAAAAAATGCTCAAACTTTACACGAGACAAAGGCTTGGTCAACACATCTGCAACCTGTTCATCCGTGCTAACATACTGGAGCTTTATGGCTCATCTTTGCACCATATCATGAAAGTAATGATATTATATTTCTATGTGTTTTGACTTGTCATGGAACACATGGTTCTCTGTCATCTTTATACAACTCTGGTTATCACATAGAATCATGGTTGCTTCCATATCCAGATCGAATAGACTTGTCAACAACTTCCAAAGCCATATGGCTTCACAATTGGCAGAACATGCAACAATGTATTCTGCTCCTGCCATGCTGAGAGCAATACTTGATTGCTTCCTACTCTGCCATGAGATCATGGCCGACCCCAGACTAAAACAACATCTTGAAGTGCTCTTTCTATCAGAGGCACTTCCAGCCCAATCTGAATCGGTATAACTACTCAGTCTGAAGTCATGATCTCCATTATAACTGAGACCAAACTCTAATGTACCCTTAAGGTACCTCATCACATGTTTTGCAGCAACCAGGTGAACATGTCTGAGCTCGACCAGAAATTGACTCAAGGTGTTCACATCAAAACATGTATCTGGCCTGGTGTTTGTCAGATACATCAACGATCCAATGATCCGTCTGTACAACGTAGCATCAATCAATTTTGATGAAGTGTCAACCAGGAGCTTTAACTTTGTTTCCATGGGTATATTCATGGATTTGCAGTCCAACATATCAAACCTCTTCAGTATTTCAACTGCATACTTCCCTTGGTTAAGGAAGATTTTCTCTGGGCTCTGCCAGACCTCAAGACCTAAGAAATAATGCATTAGGCCAAGGTATTTCATCTCAAATTCTGCAGCGAGCTTCTTCTTACACTCAGTGATGAGATTTTCTTCTCTAGTTAGAAATAAGTCGTCCACATACAACAACAATATAATAGGCTCATCATTCATAACCTTGAAGTAAAGGTTAGAATCTGCTTTACTCTTGGTAAAGCCCAAGCTCATCAGAAAATTGTCAATTCTTCCATACCAAGCTCTAGGAGCTTGTTTCAATCCGTACAGAGCCTTCTTCAATTTGCATTCATGAGTCTTTCTGTCTTCAACTTCAAACCCTTGAGGTTGTTCTATATACACTTCTTCTTCTATGACACCATTTAAGGAAGCTATTTTCACGTCCATCTTGTGTAACTTCCATTTCATCTTAGTTGCAAGGGCTATGATGGTTCTGATTGAAGTGTATCTGGCTACAGGGGCAAATGTCTCTTCATAGTCAATGCCTTTCTTTTGAGAAAATCCACGAGCAACAAACCTTGCTTTATATTTCTCAATACTTCCATTAATAACATGTTTTATCTTGTATAGCCATTTGGAAGATACCACATCCTTTCTCTTTGGTCTATGAACTATTTCCCATACATCATTCTTTATAATGGATTGGTATTCTTTTGTCATGGCATCTACCCATTCTTTCTCGTGAATGACTTCTTCAAAGCAATTAGGCTCCTTCTCTAAGAGATCACACATCAAAGCCATATAATTGGAGAATGGCTTGGGTTTCTTGACTTGTCTCATGGTTCCTTCGGGAGCACCATACTTCTTTCCATATTGAATAAGTTCCCTTGCCCAGGCAGGCTTTCTCTTGTGGGAGATTGTCATCTAGGGAGGTTCTTGAGATTTTGTTATGTCATGATCTTCTAGAATCTCCTCATCAGTGGAAGTTATGACTTCCCTCACTAGTTCTGCAACTCTTGGAGCCACAGGTTCTTCTTCATATACTTCTTCAAGCTGGCATCTTCTTGATTTCTTGAGTGATGCATCTTCATCAAAGGTTACATCTCTGCTGATCTCAATATGATGGTAACCTGGTATGTATATTCTAAAGGCCTTGGGGACCTCACAATATCCAACAAATATTCACTTCTTTCCTGAAGGGTCTAACTTGGTTATCTTCTCTTTCGGAATGTGTACAAATACGGGACAACCAAATATTTTGAGATGGCTTACTTTTGGCTTCTTTCCGGAGAACATATCTTTAGGGGTCTTGAACCCAAGTGCACTATGGGACAATTTGTTCTGTACATACACTGTTGTTCTTGTTGCTTTTTTCCATAAGTGCATTGGAAGATCTTGATCATGGATCATAGTCTTCACTGCTTCCATTATAGTTTTGTTTTCTCTTTCTACTACACCATTTTGTTGAGGATTGTAGGGAGTGGTGAGCTCCCTCTTGATCCTGACATCTTTTCAAAAGTTTACAAAATCTTTTGAGGTGTATTCTCCTCCATTATCTGAACTGAGTATCTTGATCCTTCTTTTAGAGATATTCTCTATCAAGGCTTTGAATTCCTTGAATTTACGAAACACTTCATCTTTTGATTTCAAAAAGTAAACCCAGGTTTTGCGAGAATAGTCATCAATAAACGGTACATAGTACACATACCCATTGATGGAGGTTCTTTCCATCAACCTCCATTGATTGAGTTCTTAGGTTATTATTTTTGAGTTGAGTTCTTAGATTCATCTTTCGATTGATGTTCTTTCCTTCATACATCCTGGTTAGGGCATCACACATTTCTTTTGGAGTCTTATTTGAAGAAACTTGAGGAATCAAGTGATCTTTAATAGAATCTACAATGATTCTTTTGGCCCTAACCGTGTCCTTTTGGTGTTTTGCTTTAGCTGCAACATCGGTAGGTTTTGGTACATCTTCTTTAATGAATCTTGTTAGGTCATTCTCTTCAAGAATGAGTGCAATCCTATATTGCCAGGCACGAAAGTTTTCCACACCTTCTATCTTGTCAACAAGCTTAGTGCTTGTAGACATCTTTACCTGGAGCTAGGAAAATGACCAAAAAATGAAAATGCTCAGAATTTAATTTTGAACTTACCAGGAGGTGTGCTTTCCTGAGGCGAGTAGCCTAGTGTAGTTAGATTTCAAAAAACCAAAATTTTTCCCCTTCAAGCTTGACCAGTGAAATTATGGACTCGTACTTCTGGTACTGGTACTGGTTTCCTAGTTTTCTGGTGCTTCTGGTTTTTTGGTACTTCTGGTTTTCTGGTACCAGTGAAAACTAGGGTTTCACTTTCCAAAAGTTCTATCCACTGAAAAGGTGTGCAAAGGCTGCCAAAGAGTTTGTTAGGCCAGGACACACTTCCTTGATGAGTTTTAGGCTGAAATTCCTCTTCAATAGAAATCCCTAATTTTCTTGTACGACAACAATGACATTTTGCTTATCTAGTGAAAGATGCTCTCTTCAGCTTAGCTCTGATACCATGTTAAGGTTTAAGCTATTATTAGGTTTCTTTTCAATTTACTAAATAACCATAACATAGATAAGATCACTGAGAGAAACACAATCACAAGATACACATCATTTATCCTAGGAAACCCTCATGGGGGAGAAAACCCAGCAAAAACTTCCTTAATATAGATAGCCAATACAATGCCAAGACAATAAACCAAAACACTAGAGAATATCCAACACTGAGCAATGCGACTCTCTTCCTTCTTCTCCCAACTGCAGCTACCAAACTTGTGCACTAGATGAGCGAATGAATGACTGAGATAGTGAGGCGTTGACTTCCTTTATTTATACAAACTGGCAGGTGTTGGAAAGGTGTCTCTTCACTAGGCAGGGCATCGACATGACCACTGGTTGAACAAGATGTGAGACAACAAGGTCAAGAGACGCATCACCCCCGAACATAGGAGAGGTGTCGGTCGAAGATTGCATTGACACGACCACAGGTTGAACGGGATGTGAGACAAGAAGGTCAAAGGACACATCAACCCCTAAAGGGAAAGGGGTGTCAACCGAAGATTGCATCGGCATGACTATTGTATCAACCAAAGAAGGAACAGAGTGTTGTGAAACCATAGATGTCTCAGAACCCGAAGGGCCCTTAGGTGAGTCCCACGTTTCTGGCATCCCAATAGTAACAGGACACAAACGAGTAAGGTGACTTCCTTCACAAATTCTGCAAAGGAATCTAGGCTTACATCTAAGACGTCTAGGCTTCTCAATCATATGAATACCCCCAACATGACTTGCAATGGCTGGTGACATGCTCTCAGCATGGCTTGCAGAGGCTAGTAGCAAATCTTCAACATGACTAGCAGAGGTTGATGATGGATCCCCAACACGACTAGTAGATCTTGGTGATGGAAGTGTAGTGTGACTAGCAGTGACCAGACATGTGCCCCCAACATGAATTGCATCAGCTAGTTGCAGGTCTTCAACATGACTCACAGAGGTTGTCGACCAATCTCCAACATGACTAGCAGAGGTTGGTGATATAATGTCAGTATGACACACAGTGACTAGACTTGTGCCCCCATCATGACTTGTAGTGGCTGGTTGCAGGTCTTCAACATGACTCGCAGAGGTTGTCGACCAATCTCCAACATGGCTAGCAGAGGTTGGTGATATAACGCCAGTATGACACGCAATGACTGGACTTGTGGCGGTGGTGAATTGTGACATTTGAGACCAAGGTCCAAGGAAAGATTGGTTTTAGGAATTCCAGGCCAAGAAGGATCCTGGTTTACACCATGTCCTTGTCCGACATGATAGTATCCTCCTCCATACTAATACATAAAGGGTTGTAAGGGCATTGACGCTGAGGAAGCTTCTTGCGAAGAGAAAGCGACATGACAAGGGTTACTCATGTGAGGATATATGTTGCCCCCAGACAAAGGAATTTCGTGAGGGGGGTTTCCCATACTATAAAAATAATTCCCCTCAAATGAAACACCAGAGGAAAGACAAAGGTCCTCCATGGGAAAAGTGTTCGTAGGAACCGACATAACAGAAGAAGGATAAGTGGACGGAGTGTAACAAGTAGAATGATTGCTTAATTGGGCACTTACTTCTCACATAGTGGATTCGTAGGAAGGAAGATTCCAACCTCCTACCATAAGAGGTGTTTGAAGGATATGACTCCCAACAAACAGAGAGGGCTAAGAAGGAGGCATCATGCCCCCAGACCTAAAACTTGTATTCGCATAAGGAGGCGAGACAGAGGATGGAAAGTGAGAAGACATATC
>JASDQU010437062.1:100122-129732 GCA_032191745.1 Picea mariana | reverse complement strand
TGAAAGCAGATCTAAGGAGAGTGAGAGGCACACAATGAGTGCATGGAGCAAGAGGGAGTCCTGCTCGTGTACTTGTGTCTAAGTGAGCAGGGCTGAGGAAAGGGTGTAGGGCTAAGTTGCACGAAACTGAGAAACGATTCCGAGTTTCCGAAACCGGGACGATACGAAACATGCCCTAAAAAAATGTAAACGTCTAGGGAAACGCCGTATATAAAAAAATTAATATATATATATATATATAGTTTTTTAAAAAATAAGGCATTATATTGCAAGAAAAACATAATGATACACATAAATGGCATTTTAGAAAATCATCTTTATTCTCTTTGGAGAATGTAAAAAAAGCCATTACTAAAACTAATTGGTAGTTTGGGGGCCCCACAGACCCCTTTTTTTGCCTAATTTAGCTTTGAAATCCGTTGAAACGCGGTCGTATAGGCACGGTACGATCGGGAAACGTTGTCAGCCATACCGTATGGCGTTTCCAAATCGAGAAACGTCGTACGGTACGATCGACGGCGTTTCTCAGCCGTACCGTACCCGTTTCGGAGTTACGTACCATTTCGGGGCAGGAAACAAGGGGGGGCATTTCCTACAACTTAGGTGCAGGGGGAAGCGAGGGAGATAGAAGCCAAGTGGGCTAGGCTATCAGTTGCAGCGTTGTAATCCTTTGATGGGCCATCATCCCAAGATGGGAGCCCAGTATTTTATCTAATAAAATCAAACTCAAAACTGGTTTTCCCACAAGGGTTTTTCCAGGGGTGTTTTACCCAAATATCTTTGTCCAATGTGTGACTGGTTTCTGTGATTTAATGCTTCCGCTAATTTTTGTGTTGATAACCTAGCTTGTGCTTTTAATTAATGAAGTGATTTAATTTGGGATTTTTCGCCGGGTGATGGGTTTTGAATTTCAACATAAGGAACCATGGGTCCTCATGTTACGTATGATCATGGTGGTGCACAAATATATTAAAGCATAGAGTCGTCATTTAGCATGAAGCCGTGAATCCTCATGTGTTTGTCTTCATTGATGGAATTGTTTTCGTTGTTGTGTTGAGCTGTTTTTCCAAGTACGCGAGTTGTTCCTTCGAGTTGACCTAGCCAACGTATGCCATCATGGGAAGAACCATCCCTCTTGTCATTGCATAACTTGGTCAATTAATCAAATTGGGATGGGACCGCCCCCTTCATTCATTCATTCGATGGCTTATTTCACACGTGGCATATTATGGTTCGAGTTAGACGTGCAGCTGCCTTTTCATTGCATTGACATGGAGTCGTCTAGCCATGGATGGGGTCGTCCCCTCTTTTCTCATGAAACCATCAACGATTACACTCATGATGGCACATGTATGAAAGCAATTAAAATGTTAGATTATTATATTAATTTGTGGGGCAATTCATTGGTATAAATTATTTATTTGGTTGGCCTCCCATATGGATAAGTTGATGGAGGATTGTTCCACGTTGGTGGCATCATATCTCTTGGAATGCACATGGGTCATATCTTTATGTTGTGTTTTTTCCATGAGCCATCATTTCATCATATCACGTGGGTTGATCTTGATTAGAGGCATTCACTCATGCTATGATTCAATTTTGGAGGCCTCATTCAAGATCTACATGAATCAAACTTTAAATAATGGAGATAATATCCCACTTATGGAGATTGTTACTTTCCTAGCTATTTTTGGAGGCAGTTCCTAACTAACTCCATTATTTTATTATTGTTGAAATTGTCTCATGGAATTAAATAGATGAGAACACTAGTATATTGTTTTCCTTGGGGAGGATGATTATTTTATTATTTCTTCTAGGAGAGGAGAGTGGATCCCAACAACTCACTTCTAATTTTAGTCAGGATTTTGTTGAGGAGGATAGAAATGTAATATTTTATTGTATTCCTTGGAGAACTAATGGATCTAGGTAAGAGGAGTTGAGCTCAAACCTATATAAGGGTTTTCTCTCTCCCTCATTTGGCATGGTTGGGATTTTGGGGATTGAGGAGCTCTCCCCTTGGATTTCATTTGTATACCACATGCTTGGAGCCTAATGGAGAATTGGAGTTAATTTCATTTTATGAGGCTTTCTTGCACACTTATACTTTATGCGTTGATTCTATATTAGAAAACCCTTGTGGAATGTTGTGATTACCTTTATAATGAACCATGTTTCATTTTGGATAGAATAATGTAAGGTTTCAGCCCTCGTATTCCTATTGTTGTTATGTTAGCCTACCATATAGTAAAACCAATTTTTGCTAGATTAATATAACCTCACTTTCATAACATCGCTTAAGTATAGCACCCTTAGCCTTCCAAAGAAATTTTCTGCTATAAAAATCAGCAAGTTAAGGCTGATTTGTGGCATGCATAGCAGCCCCTATTGCCTTACATTCTTATGCACTTACCCTCTTTGATCTATGCTCCCATGACTCCATTTGCCAAAGGTGTGATTAGGCACTTGGTCTAGGGGTTTGTACCTTCATAATCCTTTCCACACCACTCATTTATTCCACTTTCACAACAACCATTTGTTTTGTTAAGGCTTACTCTTTATACATTACTTAGAGTCTCCAGTCCATAGCCTTAGCAATCCTACCTTTTAGAGAAGCCCCCCCTTGAGTTGGAAAAGAGACAACTTAAAGAGGGAGGAAGAGCTATTGAGGTGATAGTGGGTAGCCTTCCTAAGTTGCACAAACTCTCCCCTTGATGCTTGAGACTTTACATCATTTGGGGGTGCCAGATTTTGCTGTAATATGACCCTCGTACAAGATTTAGTGAGCCCATGGATTATCTTCTCTGATTTGTATGTAAAGCTTCCTATACGGTGTATGCTAATAGAAATCTGCTTTTAATTACCCAAAAAATAATGATTAACACAACTTACAACATTATTTTTAGTTTTGCATGTAGATTCAATGCAACAAAAAGTTGTAGAGTTAGAACAATAGTGAGAACTCAAATGACACTAAAGTAATGCCCCATTCACTATCCATAAAGCACCTTTGCAAGGACCCTCATCACTTATTCACGCACAAGGGCATATAAAAGACATCCATAATGGATAGAAGTGATGATGAAATAGAGCACATACCATATGCTATATATACAAGTGAAAAGGGGAACACAACTAAGGGTCGTCCCTAGTCATTAATTAATACTAACTAGGATCAATAAGTATAATTCATGCCCTCCCTTCTCGAGATGCTTTGACCTTGAAGCATAAGAGAAGGTCAAATGGTAAGTCATCTTAAAATGACATTTATATATCAATGTTCTTGAAAAACATCCATCTAAAATCATTCTTGACCACTGTTGCCAAATCTCAACAACATTTTGCACAAAATGACTTTGGTTCTAGTTTTGGCATAGTTAGCTTGGACATAGGGAAACATGCGATTTCAAACTTTCTTGGTGTTAACATTGAATTTTCCCTAGGCATATTCATTGTTAAGCTTCAACACATTCATGAGTACATCTCTTGGTTCCGGAATCCAAAGTTTGAGCTCAAGCCGAATGCTACTTTCAGACATTTTCAGATTGACATTGGGGGGCACCATATTCAATGCTTCAATTCAAACTCCAATTCTGTTTTAACAGGTTTCCCAAGTATGCATGCTACATGCAACAATTGGTGTATGCATGGGAGGGTGATTGCTTCAAAAGAGTACTTTTGGATTTTGAGATGTGTTCTTTTGGGAAAGTTTCTATTTTAGAATCTTGCTATTTTTAGCAACTAGTTGCAGCTTTGACTACTCATCCAGTTGTTGTCCTAAAGGGTATTCTTTGACTTCCAAATTTGCTATTTTGGGAAAGTTTCTATTTTTAGAAAGTTATTATTATGGAAAAACCAATCAGGTTTATGCATAGTTACCGGGCTTGCTTTAGGGCACACCACACCTACATCCAAATCTTCTTGGAATTGGTGAATCTCTGATCTATATCGGATTCTTGGGTTTATTGTCTATTTTGGATCCTATCCATTTCTGGTATAAGTGCATCCATTTCCGGTGACAGAATCATGGCAAATTTCAGCATCAACAATTTGTACCATCGAGATAACCAACCTCACCACCACTTTAATTGCAGTGTTCTTATGGTGCCACAAACATCTACCAGACTGCCTGGGTAACTAGTCATACCAACTGATAGTGCCATAGGACATGTACTCAACAGGCTCATTGTAATTTATTAGCACCTTTGGCCAACTCTTCATCGAGTTTATTACTGACAATCTTTGACTTGTCAGCCTAGATATGCATAAGGTCAAATTATGAGTACTCCTGACATTTCGTTGAACACGTTGAATCCATCACACAGACCAAGAAGGATTAAAGGAAGTTTCGTCAAGCTTAGCGAGTCACAAACTCGAGTGGATAAAAGGAAAAAAACCTTTTAAAATCATTCTTTGTTCTTGCTGTTGTTTTTCATTGCCGAAGAGGGTTGTTAGCAGAGAAGAATTTGGAGCACAGCAGTAAGGGTTTGCTTCATTATTTTTCAAGATTCTACAACCGTTTGGAGACTAGAATTTCATGAGGACTACAGATGCTAGTTTAGTATTTACTATTTACCGTTGATAAATCTCATTATCCAATATGAATATGAAAGATAAACAATTGATATGCTTCAATCTAGATTGCATTCCGTTTTTTTCAATGAAATTTAAATTTTAAACATATATTTATAAAAAAAATTAGGGTTGGAGTTCCGATTTTCCAATTCCTAATTAACCCAAGTGCCGCACCCGCATGGATTAGTCTACCAATTCCAATCGCACCCACAATTCGTGTAACTTTGAGTTTTTGGCTACCATTTTTGGAGGAGAGTATGTGAGTGAACATTGGTGATCATCAGGGAAAGTCTATTTAAAAATTTGCACAACAAAAGAGCATTTTGAACATTACTGTTGAGGTAATGCACGCAGCTAAAGAACCATTGAGTTAAGTACCTAATCAATATCAATTAATTGATTGCATTGAGTGTATTCTATACAAAAAAAGTGGATCCAATTCAATACCTATTCCTATCATATCAACTGAGTTAATGACTATTCATAATCAAGTCTCAATCATGATTTGAGATCGGGGAGAGATCTTAAAAAAATCGTCTGAAACAATGTGGTAGAAAGCAATGTGCAACATGACATAATCAGTTTTGTGGATGTGGATTATGACATCCAACATTTCATATTCAGATCAAATGCCCTTGGCTCAACATAATTCTTATTTTACTATACACTATTTAGAAAGTGTTATACATGGATGGATTTGTGCGGTGATGGAGAAGAAAACCCAAAAATTTTAAGTTATTTCGAGAAATTGCAAAATTAGGTCAAAATTAGGACATCGTGTTTAACAATAACAACAGCAGGTTGATTGAGTTGCATATGGAGCAATGGGTTATGTTTATCTGCGAGTGCAAGTTACCATGACCTAGGTGCTCAAACTTGGAAGTTCTATCTTCAGCATTATCTTATTCAAGAAAAAGCAGGATGTGCATGTGAGGGCAGAGGGCGTTCTTTTTGGACGGTTTTATTTCGCGCATAGTTCATCTATTCCAAGCCAAAGAAGAGCACCCCGCCTTAGAGTTTATCTAGCTTATCCTATCCATGATGCATCCAGTTATTCTTGGCAAGAGGAGGGCACCCCACTAGAGACTATTTTGAGCAGTTCTTGTAATTATTTCTGGCAGAGATGGTGCGCGTCACTTAAATATTATTCTTGGCAAGTTCTGATGGTTATTCTTGGCATTTTATCTTCTATATTGCAGTTGACTAGTGCACTCTCCTTCTCAGAATTTCCTGCAGCAGTTGCAGTGCTTTTCTGGGATATTTTTTTCCTCTTTCTCTCATTCTATTGCAGCCAGGAAGAGGGCACACCACTTGGAGCTTCTAGTTGCTTTTTCGAGACAACCTTCATGCATGTGTTGGGCACTCCTCTTGTGTTGACATTTCAGGGCTTAAGTGAGGATCAAACCACCTAAAGAGAGGAACTCGCTTCTAGACTAATTTAGCATGCTTTTACAGATTCTATTTTGGGTTTTGTGATATTTTGGGATAATTTCTTTGTATTGATCCATTCTCATTCTCTAAGAGATGGAAATTTAATTGCGATAGTGATCGGTGACTTTCCAATCCTCTAATTCTTCATTCTTCCACTTCCATACTCCACTTTCTGAGTCTTTTCATGTCTAATCATTGAGTTAGTTTATAATTGAATGTTGGAAGTTGGAAGTTGTGTCCATAGTGTTCACCTGACATTGTCCCCAAATATTGTGAAGGTAAAGTACTTGTCCAGTGGCTTAATGTCCCCTTGAGTTCTTATGGTGTCAATCTGATTTTCTCAGACTTTGTATTTACAGCTCCGAAATAAAGGAGAAACTCTTTTAGTGGCCAGTTCTTTGTTATCGATGAATTTAATGGTTTGATGTGGAACTTTCTGAGTTGATAAGCTTCAAGTAACACTTGCCTCATCAATTTTCTTCTCTTCCGACTCCATGCCCATTGGATAGAAGGTACTGGTCAAATAATACATAAAAAGAATAATTTGTTTCGTTGATTCTTTTTTGTATTTTATTTACAAAACTACAACTTTTTGTTGCAGATTTAAAGTGTTTTATTTTAGATTTAGAAGGAGCAAAGGTTGATTTAATATTATTGCATGTAAATCTGCACTTGTTGCTCTCAAGTGTTTAGGGGCAAAAATCTGCATAGTTTCAGAGATTTCAGTGAGTATATTTTGCAGATATGAAGTCTTTTGCAGGGCATAAAATTTAAACTTCAGATCACTAGGGATGCCCATCTTAGGTTAGCAAGCACTAGCCCAAAGTGAGAGGGACTGCGTGAGATGACAATGGCACTTTCCCAAGTGTTCATTCAATCTCCTTGGGACGAAATTCCCCAAGGGAAATTTCAAGTGACAACACCTTGTAATGATGATGTCGATATGGTTTAGCTTGTACATATTTGAATTTTTGTTCTGAATTCTCAAGCGTAACTTCAATTTTGTTGCAAAATATATGTTCTCAAACACATCCAATTTCCTTTTCTAATTACTTAAACCAAACATGATTAGCAACTTCTGCTGATTGATCCTGGTGCACTTAGATCATTGTGTCTTTCGGTAATGTAGTTTCATTGACCAACGATTCATTATCCTTAGATATTGAACTGGTATCTTGTTTCAATTTCTTCTTTCCTCATTTTAAATTCTTTAAGTCTGTTCATAAAAGTAGGTTATCCTCTCATAGCTTAGAAATTGCATTGTTTTTCTCCATAAGTGCTTTATTTGTTGATTTAGTCTTCTAATGTTTTGTAATTTCCCTTTTTAAATGATCAACTTCATTAGTGGGTTTCTTGTTATCATTTTCTAATTTGCATTTGTCAACAAATTGATTCAAATTTGCTATTTGAAGTTTCTCCAATTCTCTTTTCAATTGTTCACATTCTCCCTTAAATGTTCATTCCATATTGTTAATCCAGGGCATTTTATTGTCTAAAATCCCTTGTTTGCCTTTAATTCCAAAAATAAAAAAATCATGGACGACTTTAATTATCTTCGAGTATCAAATAAATGAGGCACACTTTTAGCCCAGTGACCTAGATCAAGTGGTTGAGTGCTTTGAGCTTCATGCAGGAGGTCTAAGGGTCAATCCCCAAGGTTGGCTGTCTTTGTTTCGTGCCTCACTCAATGTCTTTGTTTCATGTCAAAGGCCATAATCAGCACCGAAGGGTTTACACTAAGTACCATCCACGAAATGCAGGGAAGTACCCGGGAGTTGCCCCACAAGCTTTTCCTTGGGAAAAAATGGGGCCCACTTTCCTTTTACAATGACCTCACTAAGTGCAATCCTTTCTGTATATTTCTCTTCCCTTTCTTAAATATGGACCACTTTAATATTTCTTTAATCTACCAAGGTGGCTATTCCAATTTTAATAACACTTTCAAATTAAGAACCCTGCTAGAGATTGCTCCCCTAATTTCTGAACACAATTGTTTTTTGTTTTCAAAAAGTCTCTTTGTTTTTCTTAAATTATTTAGGCGGTGTTGATTATTTTAAATACATTCAGAATATTTCCACTCTTTCTCGTCATGTGCTTTACAAACTTTTTATTAAACCTTTAATTATTTCTAATGTTCAAAAGTCTCATCTCCCCTTTCTTCAAAGGTTGGGACAAGGAAATTATTTCCTGAAAGAATACTCTTTAATATATTCTGATTTTAATATTTCTTGAAAAATAGGGTGTGGCTGATTAATTATTTCCTACATTGCTGTTTTCTTATTCACAAATACAGATTACCCAACAGTGATTGGAAACGACTATGCTTTTGGCAGAAAAATGTTTTAATGCTCCAATTTAGAATGTGAGCATGCTTGTATGAGTGTGTGGTGGTGCTTGGGAGAGGCCGTGTCATTCCTCATGAGCAATGCTTCATTCACCACAGCAGACTGACATTGATTTTAACTCGAATTTTCTTAGTGATGACAATTTGAAAGGGTGGGAGCTCTCCAGTGATATATGTTGGCAGGGCAGCACTAATCTATCTTCCTTCGGTGGCGAGAGTTTGCAGATTATGAACAGAAGGTAGGCTGTGATCTTGGCAACTGAATGGAGCACACTTATCAGCAGCACTAGTGTTAAAATCAGAAGTTTAGGGATAATGTTAACCTGTTTGGGATTCCTTAGATGGTGCATCACTTTTAAGCATGCTGCAGAAGTTTTATTCTGAAATTCTCTCAGACGACAACTTTCTAGGCAAATGCGACCTGACAAGTGCTTTAGCTCTGCTTCCACCGTATCCACTACACCTGCACATTTCCCCCTTTTAATACTGCTGTTGCAGAAGCGTCTATGACTGAATGTTGCAGCAGCTCAATCACTCGGATGGTTGCCTATGTTTTTTTTTTCCATTTCTTAATACTTTTCTCATCTTCCCTTTAATGATTTGATGAAATTATTGGCTACCAGCCAAAGAGAATTTTGTCCATAAGCAAGAGAAGAATTTCTTGCCACAGGTAAATGAGACCACAGGCCTCAAAGGAGCGAAACTTAGCTACGATACCAATTGTAAGGAACCTCCTTACTGATTCATACATGGAGGTATGGTAAAGATATCCGTAATGGTATAAATAATTAACAATGAATAGAAGTGATGATGAAATAGAGTACATGTCATTATACAAGTGAAAAGGGTGGCCACAACTAAGGACTGTCATGCCCAGTCACTAATAACCGTAATCAATTAGTATATTACAGCCTCCAAAGCCTAACCTGGCACAAAGTACATTGAGGTCCAAGTGCGAGTCCAAGCAGAAGAGAGCAGACAGTAATGGAAGCCACCACGAGCAAAGGGACCCCAACTCATCCAAATCTGGCAAAGCCCCCTCTATAACCAACGGCAAAGTGGCTTCTTCGCAAGTAGTGGAGGAAGGACAGAATAATGATGGATAGAACAAAAATGGGGGAAATCCATCCACAAAAGCAAACCCACATGCCCTAGCCTGGCCGGAAAAGGATGATCATCAAAAACTGCCTCTAGTTGGGCATGAAACAGTATCTATAACTGGCAAAGCCCCCTCTATAACTAACAGCAAAGTGGCTTCTCCGCAAGTAGTGGAGGAAGGACAGAATAATGATGGATAGAATAAAAATGGGGGAAATCCATCCACTAAAGCAAACCCACATGCCCTAGCATAGCTGGAGAAGAATGATCATCAAAAACTGCCTCTCGTTGGGCATGCAGCTGTATCTATCCTAATGGCCTTGAATTTAATATTTGTCATTCTGAACATAGCCCTTTGAATAGGTAGATTTCTATGATTCTCTAAATTAGTGCAGATAGCTGCAAATAATCATTGCAGTTATTATCCATGTCACCTATAGTACTGCATCATAATCAACAAAACAATTTTAAATATAAAGCCCAGAAAATTTTCAGAGAGAAGGAACTAGAGTCTCATCAACCAGGTATAGACGGATGTCACCATCATATACATGTATTTTTTAAGCATCAATTATACTCAATCTACAAATGACAATATGCCAACATCCCTGATTCTCTAGCATATATGTAGTTAACCTGCAAACTGCAAAACGTTCAACTTTATGCCACTTGCTAGTGCACTACATGTATAGATGCTCTGACATCATCATTTTATATAGAGGCTGTTTCATGCAACATAGAGAATAATTCTCTATAATGCATGCTCAAGAAGCGGGAAGACTATATTTCAGATATAGGCCATAAGGGCTCCAATTACACAATTCATTTGACCTATCAACAGGTCAGAACCATCACAACCAAGAAGTGCTAAAGAAAAGTACATGAGCCTGACAAAGGAGAAATTTGATAAGTTTTACAGAATTACTGAAACAGAAACAATATAAACGACAAACATCTTAGAATCAAGAATTTTGCTCTTGTAAAGTTCTAAGCTCTATCTGTTTCACAGAGTATCATTTCAAGTCCACTAATCAAAACAAAAACTGTTCATTCATGTAAACCTTAAACAAAAAAGCTTACTTGGGGAAAAGAATGAATGAAATGAGCATTTCACCGAGCCTTGGCTGCAGCTAGGGTCTCCCGACTCTCACCCTAGCCACCATGTGCCGCTCACCTCTGTTCATCTCACGCAATGTCTCGATTCTCAGCCCTGCTCGATCATGGGCATATCTTTTGTCCTGCGGTCGGCAGCAACCAAAGGAGAAATGGCTTCTGAAACTTTGCCCTCCTTGGACGCTGATGCTACCTTCAAGCACTTGGTAGTTGCTTCCATCAAGCAAGCCAAACCCTTGAATAAACCAGCAAGGATTGTCAAGAAGCTGAATGGGATCCCAAAGCTTCATCTCTAATCCAATGGTCCAAAGAGGAAAACATTATTGTTCGCCAAACAAATCCTGGTAGGAAAATTCATTGGGGTGTGGTCAAATCACAAAACCCTTGACTCTTGGATCCATAAACAATGGGCATCCAGACTACAGTGTTGTTTTTGTGGTAAGGGTTCTTTTGGCTTTCATTTTCAGCTTAAGGAGGATAGAAACTTTGTTTTTCTTATTGAGCCCTGGTTTTCAGGGAGCAGTAGGCTATATCTAAGATAAGATAAGATAATTTTATCAATGTCCAACAAAAGACCACAAAAGTAGGTTAATGGGACTAAGATAGTACAGCCAGTGTTAGCAACAACCAACGAAGAAATGGCTTCTGCAAGTTAGCCTTCCCTGGACACTGAGGCTACCTTCAAGCACTTGGTAGTTGCTTTCGTCAAGCAAGCTAAACCCTCGAAATACCCAGCAAGGTTATTCAAGAGCTGGACGGGGATCTGGAAGCTTCATCACTCATCCGGAAGCTTCATCACTCATCCAAATGGTCCAAAGAGGAAAGCAATGTTGTTCGCCAAGCAAATCCTGTTAGAAAAATTCACAG
Source organism: Picea mariana (assembly GCA_032191745.1). Lineage (NCBI taxonomy): Eukaryota > Viridiplantae > Streptophyta > Pinopsida > Pinales > Pinaceae > Picea > Picea mariana. The sequence continues at coordinate 118,307 of JASDQU010437062.1, read as the reverse complement.
GGGCATGGCCAAATCACAAAACCCTTGACTCTTGGATCCAGAAACAATGGGCACCCAAACTGAAAGGTAGACCACAAAATTATTTCCATGGTAAGGGTTCTTTTGGCTTCCATTTCCAGCTTAAGGAAAATAGAGACTTAATTTTGTTTCTTATCAGGCCCTCATTTTTAGGGACCAGCAGGCTATATTTAAGATAAGATATGATAATTTTATTGATGTCCAACAAAAGACCACTAAAGTAGGTCAACGGGACTAAGATAGTACATCCAGTGTTAGCAACAACCAACAGAGGAATGGCTTCTGCAACTTCACCTTCCCTGGACACTGAGGCTACCTTCAAGCACTTGATAATTGCTTTCGTCAAGCAAGCTAAACCCTCGAAAAAGCCAGCAAGGTTTATCAAAAAGCTGGATGGGATCCAGAAGCTTCATCACTCACCCGAATGGTCCAAAGAGGAAAGCATTGTTGTTCACTGAACAAATCCTGGTAGAAAAATTAACGGGGCAAGGCCAAATCACAAAACCCTTGACTCTTGGATCCAGAAACAATGGGCACCCAGACTGAAAGGCAGGCCACAATATTATTTCCATGGCAAGGGTTCTTTGGGGTTCCATTTCCAGTTTAAGTAAGATAGGGACTTGATTTTTTTCTTATCAGGCCCTGGTTTTTAGGGACCAGCAGGCTATATCTAAGATAAGATAAGATAAGATAATTTTATTAGTGTCCAACAAAATCTAAAACAATATTAAAAATAAAAAGATTATAACATCTAAGTGCAAGCTAGAGACTAGACACTAAATATCTAGCTAAAGAAAGCTAACAAAAGCTAAAAGAGAGAGTATAAGATAAGGTGTTGGTACAATAGAAGTGCTAGAAACCGAAAGGCTCTGAAAATCTCAATACCAAGCAAAAGAGAGGGAGGATGTCATGGCTGGTTGGAGTTGGTGGCCAAGGATGAGTGAGGAGGCCAAGAGGTGGGCTCACCATCAGAGTCCTCAATCACTGTGAAAGGACTGATGCACTGGCAGATGATATCCTCCGAGGAGTGGCCTAGACTAAGGGGACCTGGCTGTATGATCCATGGGTTGCACAAGAACAAGGGAGTCTCACTCTCCTAACATCCAAGGCCAAGGGGAAGAATCTCCTAATGGAAACCTAGTTACTTTGCTGAACTTGATGAGTAGTATGCAGGGGGAGGAGACTAACTTTGGAGACACCTAAAGTTGGTCTATCTACCAGTATGGTGGTGTACGACCTATGACCTAGAATGGCAGCTCCTCATAGGCCTCAAAGGGGTAGGTTAACCCCCTGGAGGAGGAGGTCAGGAGGAAACACGAGGCCTCATCGATCTGAACAAGTGATCTATCGATTTTGATCTGGAAGAGGAAACTCCTACCACTGTTCCACTGTGGGCCAAACTCCCACATCTTTCTCTCAACCCTAGGACAACGAAACGCTGGAGGAAATCAGAAATAAGCTAGGAATGTATTTTGACAACACTAAACCAAGATCAAGCATGTTCTCTTGTGCTCAGATTTGTGTAAAAAATAGAAGAAGGCCTTCTCGAGGCAATCGAACTCCAAATAGATAATGAGATCCATGTGCAGCAACTGGCCGATGAGCAGTTTCCATTCAAGTGCATTGGTTGCCATGACCAAGGACATTTTGCAAAAATTGCCCAAAGAAAATTCCTCCCCCAAAACAGAAGAAAGAAGACGGAATTCTGAGTGTTAATTATAAACCCTCTGGTAAAAAGAAAAACACAGGGCCCCTAGCTGAAAAAGAAAGGGTTTGAGATTCAAACACAAAAAATAGCTTCAAAGTTCTAGAGCAGATTTTGAAGAACAGACACTGGAGAATAATATAGAGCCTGAATCAGTGTCTGTGTCAATCACCCATGGGGAAGACCAGAATACCAATGATCAAAGGGACAACTAGGGCCATCAAAAGATCTCAGCACCACTCTCCAAGAACGATACCTGGACTACCACCACTGGAAACCCCCCAAGAGAAGATCCAGTGGAAGAATGTCTTGAATCCAATTTGATGGAAAACAAAGGTCTGGATGAGAAAGAAGGGCCTCAGCAGGATGGGAAATCCACCAGCTCGGGTCAAGGAGACAAAGAGGTCCTCAAAATGCTTAGAACACTTTGAAATGGAGCTAAGACTAGAAGATCTGCTTCAGTAAGCTCCATAGCAAAATAAAGAAATGCCTCTCATACAAAAGGAACAGCGGAATCAAGAGATGGACACATGAACTGGAGACCCCCCAAGGGAAGTCCCAGTGTCGCAGATAGACTTGTAGACACAGGAATATTTTGGGGCGTCTTTTGAAATAGACAAGAAAAAGCTTTCTGCCCCATCTTCAACCCCTTGTACAATAGGGAGATCAAAGGAGGAACTCAGAGAATGAGAAACTAAAAGAAACAAAGCCTTGGGAACTAGCTGCATCATTTAGCAGCAAGAAAGGTTGAATTGAAATGACCCTTCATCTCTCTAGAAAGTTGTGTTCTGTTTTTGCTTGCTATTATGTAACCAATTTGTAAGGCAATACTCTATGCAAATTTGGTAGAGAATTGAAGCTTGTTAGTAAAAAGAAAAAGTGTCTGATTTGTGACTACACCCGCACAGTTCTGGGAACGATGTTCAATCTAAAAAATGGAATCCCTCTAAAACATGCACTCTCAGCCTACAGGTAAAACCTAGGTCTTTTGGAATTCTAATACAAGTAACCGTTTCTGTCCAAAAAAATCTTAAACAAGAAAATAAAACATAGGACCAAAGAATTGCCACTATTGCCGGTTTTGATGTGATGATATACGCCATCACTTCAAGGTTCAATAAACCAAAAAAGGTTACAAAGATCCCCTGCAATATATGACGCCAGAGAAAAGTTATAGACAGAATCTGCATAAATCATGTGCATCTCTTTCCAGTGCAGATGTCTATATAATACACGTTAAAATTTAATATTTAACAGTTGCCATAATGTTGTTTGGTTTTTTATTGTATTTTTTGGGAATTGTTTGGTTTTTTATTGTCTTTTTTGGGAATTGTTTGGCTTTTTATTGTATTTTTTTTGGAATTGTATGGTTTTTGCACTGCACAATACCATATTTCCTTCTGGAAAAACAAGAATTGGGCTAGTTTGTCATCAAGGTTTCCTGAGAATGCCTCCTAGTTATTCTACCAGTACAAGTGGACCTAGTTAAATATCTTGAATTTAATAAACATGGGGAAGTAGAAATTTTAAGAGATTGCCCAAACTTTCTCAATGGATAACAATCCACAAGAAAGTAATATGCCAGAATTAACACCACTATTTTTTAAACTATATGTCGTAGAACTAGTGAAATGTACCAAAATAATTTCACAGAGAAAATTCGAACACATAGGTCAGCATCACAGCACATTATTGACAAAATCACAGTTCCCTACAAATGAAACGGAACTTGAAAAGGGTTAAGTACCATACCGTGCTGCAAGCTCAGAAAAGTGCTTGCCTGGCTGTCGTTGCCGAAGTGTGTGCAGATCTCCTCCAGGGCAAAACTCCATAACTAAACATGAAAACTTGTCTGTTTCAAAGTGAGTATATAATGTTGGGAGAAAGGGATGATCCAGCGACTGTAGGATTTCTCTTTCAGTTTGAGCCCTTAGCAACTTTTTCCGACTTGCTAGAGAGGCTTTGTCCATAACCTTCATTGCAAAAAAACACCTTGTACCACTCAACTCTGCAAGATACACACTGCCTATGTCGCCACACCCTAACCTTTTCAACAATCTGAAATGGCTCAGTCCTAAAATTCCATCTCGTTTCTGAATTGCTAGTATGGCTTCCCATCTTGGATCATTTGCTTTGTGAGGCTTGTTGACCCCACCAGTGATATTACTCCAAGTGCTTTCATCGCTGACCGCACTGCTATTACTACCTCTGCTTACACTACTTTTCGCACTTTCAACAGAATCTCCCCTTGCACTAGCTTTAGCACTTTCACTATTGTTCGCTGCACTAGATTTTTCATCCCCAATTATTGCCTCACTTATGTTTGCACTAGTACTATTCTTGACACTACTTGTTCCTGTAGCAATGCCACTACCATCAATACTGCTTCGAGGACTAAGGCTGACACTTGCAGGTAAAGAAGAATCCCATATGCAATCCTTCGCCTGTTCAGATATCCATTTGTTCTGCTGCGTATGCCCAACTTCTGATGAGTTTGATGGTCTGAATTCTGTCAGCTGACAAATTCCCTCTGATTCCTGTGATGTGCCTGCAGCTGTTGATAGGGAAGTGCCAAATGCAGAGGTCGCTCTCATTGAACCTCCTTCAAATGCCTTACCCTCTCCATTCTTCCAAGTTGATAAATTACCAACTTGCAATTTCTGAGCAGTGCTTGTTCCTTTTGGTAGCTTTCCAGTAGCTGCTTCTAATGTTTGAAATGTAACTGGCACATTGCATGTTTGTTTTGCAGTGTCTGTTTCTTCTCCTCCTGATAACTGTCTGGAAGAGGCTGCTTCTGTTGAATGTGAAATTGCCCCTCTTAAAGCTTGTTTCAATGTGACTGTTTCCAATGCACCTGCTTCAGATACCTCCGAAGGGTCAACTTCTCTTAATGATTGTTTCAACGTCGGTACTTCTGATGCAAGAGATACATGAGAAGAAGCCGATCCTTTTAATGCTTGCTTCAAGGTGGGTATCTTTGACGTGTGAATTCCAGATGCTTGAGAAGAAAACTCTCCTCTTAATGGTTGTTTGATAGTGGGTGTGTATAATGTTCTTATTTCTGATGGTTGTTTTGAAATGGCTGTTTTTATAGCCTGAGAAATATCTTCTGCCTTTAATGCTTCTCTCAAAGTAGTTGTATCTGATGCTGGCGGTGTGCCTGCTCCCCTCGATTGTTTATTATACACAGCACCTACTTCTATTCTCTGGGAACTGCCTATGGCTGAAGAATGTTTCAAAGAGCCTGTTTCTCCAACCTGTGATGTTCCTTTTCCCGGTGACTTCTTCAAGCTACCTTCTTCTGATGACTTTTTCAAACCAGTCTCAGGTGCTCCAGAGGTTGCCATCAGTCTACAGGTAGCTTTTCCGAGGCTATCTTCTTACAAAATTCCATGAGGTGTACAGTGCCTCCACACTCCCACGTTCATGCTTCCCTTTTTCATCCTCTTCCACAAGATTCCATTACATTTGCAAAAACACAATCGCTTCTGCTGGATTCACCTGGAATTCCATGTAACCCTGTACAAATGTTAGCCAAACACACACAGTTCAACCTAAAGAGAGTCATATTAATATGGAACAAAATCCTCAACAAGGGATATACGATTTTGTTTTCCAGTGAGCTTGCAAATAAGAAAGCGTCATAAAGAAAACAATCACAAGAGAGAGGACCCACAAAGCAAATCTAGGCGATGTTAGTTCTAGGGTGAGGTCGGGGTGGGGGGAGATACGGGACTTCTTAGGTGAAACTGTTGGGACTTGTGCCAAAACATCAAACACAGATACAGTCATATATATACACAAACACACCAGAAGGTGTAGATCCTTTAGATACAACAACCACTACGCCCCAAACTTGGATCGTGGGCAAAGAACATGACAAAAATGTACAATAGAGCCTTCGTTGAACACAAAAACCTCCTGGGAAGAATAAACCTGCAGAATCCGTAGAGCACAATAAGATATAGAAGACCAAAAACATTTCCTCCTAGACTGCCTAGCCTACGAGCCCCCATTACAAGTAAATACATAAATATTTATAATTAAAATTATCTCCAATGTATTTCATAACAAAAAAGGAAGCTACATAACAGGGCTGTTAATCAAAGAAACAAACTCTTCAAACCCCCACATTCTTAAATAAATTCGATTTATGATTTTGATTCTAGCCTCTACAGACCAAGTAGGTCTGGTAAAAAGATAGGCATGAGCATGAGACAGAACAAACCTATCAATTTTCACCGAAATGCCTGCATTTGACTTCCAAATACAAAGAAACTAAACCACATTCTATATATTAAATCTCTACTGCCCATTTCTTGTAGTTGGGTGCCCTATTTCTACCAGCAGGGTCAAGTTTCGGAGCATTTGACAGGTCTAAAGGGTGCGATTCGTAACATAGTTTTGGATCATACTCAGCTTTCCATTTTTGGGTAATCCCAGAAAATCTGTCACAAGAATCTTAACAATTTTTGGTGAAAATCTGTTAAAAAAATCTGAGATGGTAACGAAGCGTTTACCAATTCGAAGACCCTGAGATTTCCAATTTGAGCGCACCCAATCAATCGGTTCACTTCGTGGTACTCAGTGAGAGATCCGCTGAGTGGTTTCTGTAAATTGTGGCAAACACAGCCTGTTAACACGAAATAAATGTGTGGGAAACTGCCCGATCTGACTGCCCTAAGCCCTTGTCGTTCGGTCTGGTAAAGTTGTGGCTGCTCGGCCTGGAAGTAAGGAATAAAGAGACTGTAAAATAAAAATAGAAAAAAAATAAAAGTTGAGAGATTATTTAATTTTTTGAGGAGGATATTCTTGGGAAGTATTCCATTGGAGTATGTGCTTTTAATATATATTTCTTGAGAGGATCATCGTCTTAGCTTTAAAGGCACTGAGAGCGTTTTTCTCATGTGAAGTGAAGAGGTTGGAACAAAATGGAGGCTTAGGGTTTCCTGTGCAGTGGTGGTCTTTTTCTTCTCAATGGCATGTCAAAAAGTGATCGTCGAGTGAAGAGTGCAAGTCTCGAATCATTAATAAATGTGTTTTAAGGTTGCCATTTAAGTCAAGGAAGTTTGTGTTTGAGTAGAATTGAAATTTGATATCATTTTTCATAATGGAATATAAAATTAAATTTATGATTGTGAAATATATTTATTTTTTTAATTTATATTTATATAAATTCATAGAGTGTATATTAATTCATAAATTATATAAATACATTGAATTATTTATATTCATATAAATTTATGGAGTGTATATTAAGTCATAAGATATAAAATATAATATTATATGAGATTAGGTTATAATGTTAAGTTTTAATTGGGTTTAGTTTGAGTGGTTTTTTTCCACAGAAAATTCTTCTTTTATATTCAGAAAAATATAAATAGTTTTTAAAAAATACAAACTTTCTACAAAAAGCAGGGTTGTTTTGATCAAAATACATATATAGCATTGTGAAGAAAGAAACTAAAGCTTGTCTCTCGAAAGACAAAGCAAAATCTAAGGAAAAAAACAGACAGGTAGATCTGATTACAAAATAGCAAAAATGTTATATGTGCATCCAGCCAATTTCAAAGCTCCACATAAATGGAACCAAGAAAACAATCACAGGCTAAACAATAAAAAACAAAGCATCGAGAAGCATTAGAAAAGCTTTATGTAGTGTGTTGGGCCCTCATGGCCGGATTCCCATCGATTGAAGGTGATTCTGCCCAGTTGAGTTTCAAGAGCCAGCTTCGATAATCTATCTGGCTCTTGGTTTTCTTCGCGGTAAATATGGCCAAAAGATAGATTCCTGAAGTGTGGTAGTAATTCTAGTATTCTTTCCTTCCATCTTTCTAAGGCCATTGCCTGAATGGTCCCCCTCTTGTTTAACCATTCGATTACTATCTTAGAGTCGCCAAGAACAATCAAATCGGGAATAGACAGTCTTAGTTTGAGTGGTTGTGGGATGGAATCTTATTTTCTTCATGGTTTTGAATCTTGTTGTTGACTTGGTCTTGTGCAATAAGTTTACCCTAGTTACCATCCTCGGAATGAGAAGAAGTATAAGGGGATTTCCCTTGACAATATAACCTAGAAAAAATCACTAACATTTATATCCAATTGGACAACAATGTGAAAATGTTATATTGTATAGTTGTATATATTATAGATCAATGTCTATAAGAGGGATAATATAAGAGGGATAATAATATGTGCCATAATTACCTTTTGGTTTTTGTAAGGATTTCCTATTAGGAAGAAGTCTTTCATTTTTATGATAGGCAAGAGCATTGTCAGCTCCTTTTTTATTAGTCCATTTTTTGACAGTAACCTTTTTTATTAGTCCATTTCTCGACATTAACATGTATATTCAATCAATGAATATAACTATTTTTTTCTTTGAAAAAAAAAAGTGTTATAATTAAAGGCGAAAGTGACGTTTATCCAACTCATAAAATCTATAGGATGGACAATTTGCTCCATGTGGACAATCTCCTCACCAAAATCCCCACCAAAAAATCTTCAAATTGAACAAAAACATTTCAAATGAACATAAATTAGTTATATGATGCAACGACTTCAAAGTGTGTCTCCCAAAATAACTTTTTAAAATATGAGGTAACTAGACTCCCCACTTAGAATTTATGATATTGTGTAATTGGCAATTAGCACATATTCATTTTAACCTTGAATTTATTTAATGTCTAAACAAACCAAAAATTCAAGTTTTTAATATAAATATTATTTTGATCTCTAATTTATTTATAATTGTTATTTAACAACATTTACCAATTCTTTCTATTTAGTTATTTTAATCTTATGGTAGTTATTAAGAGAAATAATATGTAAACTCTCATTTTTCTTTATATACATAATAAATTAAAGGTTAAAATGAGTATGTGTCAATTATTAACAACTTCATTTAGATTAGACATTTTTCTATTTAAAAAATAGTGTTTTTTTAAATAAAATATATAAATAATACAATTTTTTTTTTAATTTTATATATATATATAATATATTAATTAAGAATTTAACATATTACTTGTAAGAATTGAATTTAGATAGAAAAGATAATATTCTTTCTCTAAACAATAAGAGTTAATTTACAAAATATGGTTACAATAATTCTTAAAAAAAATAAATACATGTATTCACAAACTTAAAAGCTTTGTAACCTTCAACATCTCAATATATAATAGTGATTTAAATCCTAGTAAACAAAATCAACATAACAAGTAAAACTTTTGAAATGAAATAATATAAAAGTTTGTCCAATAATTTAATCCACTTAAGCATTATAAATTATATATAATATTATGATTATGTTATTCATTTAAAATCAAACCAATTTTTAAATAAAATTAAATATAATTTTTTTGAAAAATTCTTACTTTATTTTAAATTTTTATTTTATTTTAAATTATTTTTTAATAATCACAATGTATTTATTTTTAAAATATAAATATAAATTAAAAATAAAATATATTAATAGTGAAGGAATTGTGAATTAATATTCACAATCTTGAATAAGAAGCACAACATAACTATCGTTGGGATTTTAGTGTCAAATAAACCTAAGTGATGGAGGTTATACAATTTGAAGGTGAGTTAGTGACAAATCATTTTATCAGTTGAAATATTACTTAATTTTATATCACAATAAAATTGAAAAGTGCATCTCATTATTATGTTATGATACTTCATTAAGTGTTTTTGTTTGTTAGATCATCTGAAGTGGTGGTTGCGGTGGTTATCTCATTGAGTTTGCCATCTGAAACAAAAGTGTTTAAGTATGAGTTACAATTGAATTTACCATTTGGTAAAAATTACCTTGAAATAAAAGAGTTGACTTTATAAACTCAAAAATAGAAGGAACAAAGAAAAATAATCTAAAAATAGCAAGCCTACTTTTATAGCAAATTAAAATAGAGACTTTTATAACAAATCAAGAAAGGGAAAGAAATTAAAATAGAGACTTTTATAACAAATCAAGAAAGGGAAAGAGAAACCTATCATGGCTAGTCTCAGAAACTAACTAGTATGCAAAAGGCAAACAAACTCATGGCTAACGAGGAGAATAAAGTGAAAGTTAAAAACAATGTAATATTAAATGATAACCTTATTTTTTATTTTTATTTATAATGTTTTAAGGTGTTAAAATTATTATAATTGAGTGGTTATTAATTGATAATGGGGTATATATTATTAGTTATTATTGGTGAATGTAAATTAATTCATTAATGTTATTTAAGAAAAACTAAGTTATCTAAAATAAAATAACGTGTTGGTGGTTTGTAAGGGGGTAGAGTTTCTTTTTTGCCAAATGTTTTTAGGTTTTGGACTATTAACATGTTTCTTTAAACTTAGGAAAGACAAGCTCTTAGCCAATAAGAAATAGTTTTTAAGTCTTACTCCAAAACCAAAACGATGTTTCAACCTTCTATAGTATCCCATGATACCCAATATCCCATGTGCTCCATCATTGTTGAAGTTAGGTAAAGGTCATGTGGTATCAAATATCCACTTCAACTTAACTTTCTACATGAAATATTTAAAGAAGAGTTATTGCCTTTATTATGATTATTTTGAAAAAAATATAAATAAAAATATTGAAAATAATAATAGAAGAATAAAAAAAGTGTGTGTGATGTGTATATATTCTTTATTCTATTATTGTTATTATTTTCAATATATAAATATCAAAAGCTATTAAATATAAAAATGAAAATATATCTAGAGATACCTAGTATATAGATTTTAGTACATTCTTAGCAAGAGGTTAAATTGTAAGAGAGGTTATTATCTGGTTTCATGTAAAGGATTAAGGTTAGTTGTAATTAGGAAGCATACGATTCCACTTGAAGTAGCCTCAACAATGACTATAAGGGAAATTGGTTTTCTTGATAATACTATTTAGATTGAAACCTCCCTTTGACCCCGAAGTAAGACCTGGTCCTAGAGTAAGACTTAACACTATTTGTGATTTGTTAAGAGCTCAACTTCCTCATACTCAAGGAAATAGGTTAATAGCCCAAAACATAAAAGCATTTAACCAAAATGAAAATCTACCTCCTTGTAAACCACCAACAAATTATTTTAAATAGTATAGTTTTTCTTATATAATAGTAATGAATCAACTCACATTGATATAAATATGAGTGAATAATTATTATCATCATTACCAATCAATAACTAAATTTTACCACTTTCAAAAACTATATATAAACTAAATATAACTATTAAACATAACATAGCCATCCTACAAATATAAAGAGTTAAATATAACAACTACCATGACATATCTTTCTTATAAAAGTGAAACTTTCTAAAGATGCATGGTACTTAAGTAAAACTACTTAAAGATGCATGGTACTTAAGTACGTGGCATATAATATAGGAAATGGTCTTACATACCTAGCAAAAGCCAGGTATAAAAGGTTACTCTCACAGATGATAAGGTCAATGAGTTAAAAGGTCGGGGGGCGGGAATAAAGAATTTTCTTCAAGGAATGATCGTTATATTGTAATTAGAATTTTCTTTCCGGTAGTGGTCATTGTTATATTGTAATTAATTTATACATAGTGAAATATTAAAATATTGAAGTAATGATTCATGTTATGTTATATTGTAATATTTTTTTAAATAATAATATTTATCATATTAGAATTGTTTTCAACTAGTGGTTATTGTTATATTTTAATTAAAGCATACAAAGTGAGTTTTTTTGGGGAAGTATGTTAGTGGAATAAATTTGATCGTGAGGCTTTTAACTGTTGTATTTTAAAAATTATTTTTATTTGTATATTAATACTTTTTTAATGTGTTTTTTAATCTTTTTTAAATGTAAATTTTTTATATTTTAGGTGAAAATCAAGGTCGTTGAATGTGACAAAACATGGCATGTTTCAATCCATGTTATGTTTGATGATTTCGTCATGTCATGGTGGCATTGCTTTGTGTTGAGTGTTGACTCCAATTTTATGAATGTGATAATCCATGTTATGTTTGATGATCTCGTCATGTCATGGTGGCATTGCTTTGTGTTGAGTGTTGACTCCAACTTTATGTACGTTGCTCTTGTTTGTCATAAAACAAATCCTTGCAATAGACTAATTGAATTCCATCCATTGTTGTCATTTTGTATGGTACTAAAAAGATTCACATACTCTCTTGGACTTTACATCACCACCTCTAGAGAATGTGGTGCAAATTGCAAGCTTAACAATACTCTAGATAAGATATGCATATCATGGAATGGAGTGGCGAGCCTCGTCCTCTACAACAAAGTAATAACATGAGGATAGTGGTGGGGAGCAAGTGTTATCTCACTCACGACAACTCTCCTCCCACGTGCCTTTGAGAGTATCCTTAGCTCAATTCGATGTCGATTCGTTGTTGCTTGTTGCTTTATTTTGTTTACAATTTAACCATTTCTTGTTGGTTCATTTCATTTGCAATTCAATTGTCGGTCATTGTGGTTTGAAGCATTGACAAAACCGATTTTGGTTTGAATGATGGAACTCGTTATGATTTTGGCTTGAAGGACGACATTTGTTATGGCTCTAGTTTGAAGGATTCCAATTGTTTTGATTTTGGTTTGAAGCTTCAAGGGTTCAACCCTTTCTCTACACTCCTAATCTTGATCTACTCTTGGATTCTTCACTCGGATGGAAGTCAATGACGAGGTTTGTCCATGTCTACAACGTCATCTTTGACTTCTTGAATCAACCTTGCTATTGTGGGATTTATTTAAAGCATGAGCAACCTCAACCCAATCCCGACGATGAGGAGTTAGAGAGTTTAACATCCTAATGAATTTCAAAGTTTATCGGTCTGGTTTACTTCACTTAGTGTTGGAAGTTATTTAATTTGTCATGAAAATTAGCATCACTTGTTAGTAATTATGTGTTTGTGTGTGTCATGCTTTTGTTAATGTGTGGAAGGTAAGGGAGGATCTCATATTCCTATCGTAAGTCTTGGTTGTGTAAATGTGTATAAGACATCTGCAAGTAAACCTTCACTTTCTCTTGCTTTGTTGGGATAGGGCAATCAAATGAATGATCTTATTAATATGAATATCATTGCTTAGCATGTTTGGCCTCTACTCTTTCATGTTGTCCTCCACTAAAATTGGTTTGTCTTGATGTTATTATTGTTTCTAATTTTCTATTTATTGTTGTTGTTAATGCATATATGATAACTTTGGATATTCAACAAAGTGGGAGGGATGCATCATTGTTGTGATTTTTTGACCTATTTGAATTCATAAACAAGTACATAACAAACAACAACATGGATATTGTCTATTCCATTTTAATTCCTTTTATTATGCATGAAGATAGGCTTGTCGAATCCTCGTTGAGATCTATGGTTCAAAATATCTCCCCATTTTATTAGTTCAATGCATGCATAGCTCTATACTATGGCAAAGCATAACTTCACAATTAAGTTTTTACACATGACAATTATCATCTATGGCACTGGTTGTTATTATAACCCTCTCACTTTTGGCACTAGTTTTTTTTCCAATAGAAAGTTTGCCCAATTATATTAGTAAATATAATTTGTTTACATCATCAAAATCCATAACAAGGATCGATCCAAGAGATAAACAGTCCCAAAATAGAAAAGCAAAGAAACCTCATTCCCTTCTACAAATTTAATCACATATGTCAGAACCAAAAAAGCTCTGGAAGAAATCATCAAAAGACAAAACTGATTTAAAAAAACACATGAAAGCATGAAATGTTGTTATTATAACATTCTCACTTTTGTATATTGAAGGCATTAAATGTTGTTTATCACACCAACACAAGTACCATCTTCACCCAAGACGATTTGAGAATGCATAAAATTTATAAGAATGCATAGTGGTGTGGCATTATATTTTGTATTTCACGTTGATTGTTTTACCATCAAATGGCATTATCTTTACTTGCATATTTGGAATAACAAATTCGAAAAATAAAAAAAATAAAAATATTCTTCCCATCAATTGAATTTGCATATAGAAAGTCATGATTGCTTCACAAGTAAAACTAACTAGTTAATAGTTGTGTAACCTTATTTGTTGTATTTTGGATTTTTTGACTAGTACCTCAAGGAAAAAACTTAGACTACCCATTTTATTGTAATTCGAGTCCCCTTGCATGGTTTTTTGAATTCATGGTGTTATCAATTTCTTATCCAACCTTTTCTTCATTTTGCATCAACGTTATGATGACATGTTGGCAAGAGGCATCCCTTTGTTAAAAATGACTTGTCTTCAAGTGATGGATACAATGATGTTGATGTTATTGCAGGAGCACTATGTTGTTTCTTTCTGTTTTTTTTATGATTTTTTTTTTTGGATATGTGCAATACACATGGGATTTTTAATAGTGGTGTTTTTCATTGACTTACAAGTATTTGGTTGTCATTTTATTTATTTTCATTCTAGGTTAAGATGTAGATTAAGGAGTTAGTGTTTTATAGTAAATGATTAATTGGTTTTGTATTTATTCATTGGATATATTTTTGTTTAGTTTTTATTCAATTTTAATATTTTATTCACATTTATTTATGTTAATGTTGGTGTTATTATATTGTGTATGTAAGTTTTGTTTTTAAGGTGGAATTTTAAGTAGGTTTTATTTGTCTTCTCAAATCTCTCAAGGCACTCTTTGTCAATATTGTTCTTAAGGTATTGGTCACCAAGTTTATTTTATAGACATCCCCTTTATCTAGTTCTATATGATGATGAAGATGAGATCCATGTGGATTTGGTAGTGGATCCTATGGTAAGTTTGAAGATGATGATGATGTATCATTTTTGTATATTCAGTTTGTTTTTTAGTTGTCATTATTAGTAGTTTTGGGTTCTTGTTTTGTATTGTCAATGGTATTCATTTTGGTATGATGATGTCAACATTATAACATTTCTATTATGAATTGTGCTAAGTGGGATGATGATGATGAGTTTGTAGACCCATATGGAGCAAATAGTGGATCCCATGATAAGTTTGTAGATAATCACATGTTTTTTTTTTTCTTTATTTTTGGTTCGTATCGCACTTATCATTATTCATAGTTTTTTGTTCTTATTTTGTATCGTTGACGCCATTTGTTTTGGTTTTAGCATGCTAGTGTTTTGACATTATTGTTATGCATTGTGTTGAATAGGAATATGATAATGGTCGTGTGCTCAATGATGATCCAAACCATCTAGAGTTGATATTGGATCCCGTGGAAAATTTGTAAGCAATGAGGATATTCCATTTCTTTACTTTCAATATGTTTCTCAGTTGGTGTTACTCGTAGTTTCAAGTTCTTATTTTGTATCACAGACAATATTATTTTCCATCCTGCATTAGTATCAACATTATGCCTTACTTATATGCACCGTGATGAGGAGGAAGACAATGATGAGCTAGTCTCTAACAATGATAAGACTCAATTAGGGCTTAAAAGGACACATTCGTAAATGGATTCTCGTGACACTTTGGATTCTGAATTTTCTATTGACTAACATGATGATGTAATAAATATTGTTTTGGTGTGTCTAAACTTGTCACATGGTACAATGATTGGTTTTCATGTGTCTTGCTCTTTCCAAATTGACTCGAAAAATTACCCTCGACACTTGTAAAAACTGAGAAAATTATAAAGATGTGAATCACTCATAAAGGTGTGTAGGTGGCATGCAATGATAAACAACTATATGAACGGCACAAGCATATGTAAAGGGGCATTGTTTCTATGACTAAGCACTCACACACTACTACCTTATTTCCCATATCATTATGCATTTACCAAAGCATTCCAAATAAGGTGGAGATGTCCAATACAAGTAAGGAGGTAGCTCAATACATGATATATGTTGTTTGTTGTCATGTTTCAAGTTTTTTTTACATTTAATATTTAGAACTGTTCAGTTTGTATTTTGCCTAAAACTTGTAACATATTTTGATTTTAATATGTGTATAAGTTTGTTATTATAGGTTTTACACATGTTTGATGACAAACAATGTTTAGACTCAATGTAATTGTTTTGCGAGTGTTATCATCCTTGATACCTCGAGCTTCTACTACACTTAATTTCTAGAAATGTTGAACTTATATTTTTGCCTACATTTTGACTTTAATGTTTTTATAAAGTCAAGGCAATAGGTTTTGCACATGTATGATGCAAAACAATGTATAATTCAATGCAACTATTATTTCAACCTTATTTTCCCTGTTTCTATTATACTTAATTTCTAAAAGTATCAAACTGATCTTTTACTTGTAAATCTTAAGATATGTGACCTCAATGTTTTTGTAAGGTTAATATTATACTATAACTTCAGAAAAAAGTTATCGTCCTCTCCTCCAAAGTTTAAATCCCACTTTAAATATATATAATTTATTCATAAACTATTAACTTAACATTCTACCTTACAAATAATATTTAGACTTATCATAATTAATTAATATTTAAACTTTTCATAATTAATTTGTTGACATTCTCATGCCTTTTTTATTAAGGCTTATATTATGTGACATATAAAATATACTTGGAATTTAATGCTTCTATACCATCAACGTTATGGGTATTACTTATCTTTGATGATAAACAATGCTTAGACTTATGATTGTTATGTTGGTGTTGTTGTCCTTGATGTCACTAACTTAGACATGTTCATACCTTTTTGGTACAAGACTATGTATACGTTTAATTTTCCATTTTTGAAATAATTTAATGTTTTTATTATCTTTGTTATATTTGTGATATAAAGTTGAAAACGATTTTCTATGGAGTTATCTAAAAACGTGTACACAATTTTTTGAAAGCATATATCTTTGACTTTGTGGTTATTATAAGGGAGTACCAATCATGAAGCTAATTTTTAATTGTTTTCTTCTATTTTTTTTTAGTCTTTTAAATGATTATTAATTGTATTACACATTTTCATTTATTTGGAAATTGTTTGTGTTATGAGGTACATACTCAATGCAATGCAATAATGAAATTTCAATGATGAATTTGAGACATGATTGCAATACTTTGAATATAAAATATACATTGGACATAAAGCACATATAAGGGGATTTTAGGTAGTCTAGATCTAAAGCATGGATATTGTAATTATTTTTCCAAATTTAATGTTAGATTTTAGTTTTTTAGTTTTTAAGGGATGGACAATTAATTTTAGGTATTGAATGAAGGAATTTTTTTTTATGTGTTATATATTTTAATTTAAAAAAAATATTTTGCTTAATATTTTTAATAAATTTAAATGTTTTTTCATCATTTCTTTTATATAATTATTTGTAATTTAAATAAAATTATATTTTTTGTAATTTTTGTAAATTTTCGGTTATGTAAAATTTTAACATTTTTTCTTTTAAAAAAATCTTATTTTCATTTGAGTTAAAAAGAAAGACATATTTTGTAGATGCACAACGAATTTAGAGATAAGTATTCCAAACTTCATCAAAATCAAAGAAAAAAAAGAAYATCTCATYATTGCGATTTCCTAAATAATATTTTGCTCATACTTCTTGTATATTAACTCAATCATACAAGTTTGAGAGACAATACATCACATCAAAACCTATATATCTAAAACATAAATAGGCAGAATATTGAATATTGTCCATCTTTTTTTAGTATTTCAAAACACATACATATATAGGAAATTCTAAAATCAACCATAGTCATGAAAAAGTGCATTTCCATTAAAGAAAACTATGTGAAAGATTTGGTTTAAAGTTGAACTATATGATGAAATGCATTGCTTATCATATAGTTACTTCATTGATGGCCTATTCCTCATCAAAATAATTGATAGAGGAGAAGGAATCAGACAAAAAGGTTGAATTGGTATTCTTAAAGAGTAACACCATCCTTAATTTCGAGCCATGATCTTGTACCTTCAACTAGTTGAAGTCCTTCTTTTGATAGGAGGTTTGTTGTTCAGTTGTCATGTCCCCACAAGATACCTGCCCGAATCTTGTGATTGTGCACCTCTTGAGGGTGCGCGACACCACGACGATTCTCACTTGGCTGCTTGGCAACACCAAGGATACTTCGTCCAGACTACACCTCTTCACCTAAAACATACCCATACTTTGTTCCAAGCTATGGGTGAGTCACACTCCTGCTCTAATGCACCTCACTTGTATACTTAGACAATTTGTCAACAACTTAACACTTAGTCATTTAAGCATACATCCATGAAACAAAGAGAACACTTTCGAAACAAACAAGAGACACATAGATATAATGCGAATGACACAAAACATGCCTAACAGCTGACTAAGTCTTATTGTTGCGAAATAGTTACAATATGAGCATTGTCGGCTCGGTTTACAACTTGGCTAGAGTCACACAAATCGCCTCGCCTCACCTCACCAAGAAACTCATACACAAATTCATCACACAAAGACTCGTCCATCGAATTAACTTTTGCAACTCTTGCGGTGCATCTCAGACATGCACCCACCACAGACTCA
>JASDQU010437062.1:60583-72506 GCA_032191745.1 Picea mariana | reverse complement strand
TTGGCTTAGAAGAGTACGACCTCTTCCAGTGCATCTCCAAAAGCTCTCAAAACGAAATTTCGAGAAATTTTGATTTTTGGACCTAGGGTTTCTAGGGTGTTGAAATTTCCTGCAGAATATTATTTTTGAAGAAATATTTTTCTGAATCAGCTTTATTGTATTATTATCAAATCAAATGTTGGCAGTCATAAGTCCAATATAATCCAGTTTGCAAGGACTCAAGAAACAAATCAATTGAAGAACAAAACATCAGTGGAAGATAGGCTTGTTGGAGCAAGCAACTTCAGCCCCTGGAAATCAAAGCTTCTAGTCACCCTTGAAGAAGAAGACCTCTTGGATGCAACAACTAAAACTCTACCAAACACAACCACTGATATGGAGAAGAAGATAAGAAAAGAAGATAAGAAAAGAAGATGATGTCAGAGCAAGGAAAATAATCATCTACTTAGTAAGAGATCACCTCTTACCCCGTATTGCCAATCTGAAGACAACTTATGATATGTATAAAATCTTGAAAGAAATGTTTGAAAGTGACGACACTCTTAGAGCTCTTACCTTGAAGAACCAACTTCAAAGTACCAAGATGACAAAATATGACACCATTGCACTCTTCTTCATGAAGTTATCAGAGATTAAAGAACAACTAGAGACCATTGGAGAAATCATGTCTGATAGACAACTTGTCTTAACCACTCTTCAGAATCTTCCAAAATCATGGGAGCCTTTCATTCAAAGTATCAGTGGAAGAGAAGCTCTACCAACGTTTGAGCGCCTATGGACAGATTGCACTCAAGAAGAACTTGGACTTAGAAATAGAGGAGTGGAAGATTCCCCAGAAGAAAATCACGCTCTTGCACTTCATACAAGGAAGGGAGGAAAATTCAAAAGAAACTTTAGGCAAACATTTAAAGAAGAAAAGTCTTCATCCAATCCAGGATATCAAAGAAGAGATGTTTCAAAAGTTCAGTGTTTCAGATGTGACAAGCATGGACACATTGCTAGAAATTGTCCAACCAGAAAGAAGGGAAAACAATATGCTACCACTGCTGACATTGATCCAGATTCACCTCAAGAAAATGAAGAGAAGAGAGAGAAGTACTTCCTCTAAAAGACATGACTACAAACTAGGTAAATCTTTTGATCTATAATCTTGTAGTTGATTGTATTTTTCAATAAATGAAGGACATTGTTCCTAAGTATAAGAGCTCTCAAAGACTTGGACCATTATCCCTGGTACGGGAGTCCAAACCATATTTAAATTGTTTATTATACAAGAACAAGCATAAATGTTGTTCTTAAAGAAGAGATACTCCTTCAAAGATTCAGAGAATCACAAATAAAGATTGACAGTGAAACAAATAACTTCTCCCCCGTTAGCAGTTCAGAGGGAGACATACCTCACTCAAGTTGATCCAGTTGTTTCAGCCGATACATATTCAGATATATTGCAGTAAGGCCTAAAAGGCCTTTCTAGACTCACTCTGCAAAAGGTAGAGAAACATACAAGCTTCTCAAGGCACATCCCAAGAAAGCAAAAGAGATTTTCGAAGTCATGAGCCACTTCAGTGATGATGAGCTTCTTGGTCTTAGAGAAGCAACAGGAAAACAAGTATGGCAAGATGYYATAACAAAAGAGTACCAGTATATCTTAAAGAATGATGTATAAGACATCATTTAGGGACCAGAAGGGAAGTTAGTGGTAACTTCCAAAGTAGATCTATAAGATCAAGCATACAACCGATGGAAGTATTGAGRAATACAAAACGAATTCTAGCTAGAGGCTTCTCACAAATAGAGGGAGTTGTCTATGATGAGACACTTGATCTAGTGAACCCRATACACTTCCATCTGTACTACCATCCATGAGTTGGAAACTATATCAGATAAATAGATTCTTGATGAGCTTGGACTTCAGCAAGAGTGTTGTTGATCCAAACCTATATCATTACAGTGTTGGTGACGAGAGCTTGATCCTGATGARTTATTCAGAAAGCCTTGTTGTTGGATACAAGTAATCCTTGACTTCTAAATTCAAGATGAAGAAACTGAGTATGATGCACTACTTCTTGGGACAAGAAGTATGACAGAGGACCGATGAGATTTTCTTGAGTTAAGGAAAATATACAAGTAAAAATATTAAAGAAGTTCAGTATGACAGAATGCAAAATCCACGGTGATGGATTTAAAGAAGAAGATCGATCCACAACTGATTGGATCATCGATGTATTTGGTTAACACCATACCTGATCCAACAACAACTCTTAACAAGAGATAGATGCAAGACAATACATTTAGAAATATGACATCAAAGGGGATTAAGAGGAGAAAATCTCTCACATAAAACATCTCCACATATGGTAATTGAACCCTTCTTTATGGCTTTTCTCATAACAAGGCCTTTGCAAGCAACTTGTAGCATCCACCAATAACAATTAGAAATAAAATATACGTTCACATATGATAAGCAAGAACCCTTGAACTTTCATTAAGTCTCCAAAAAGATATTCAAAAAAGCTCCAAGAAGAGAGACTCCTCACAAATCAACCATGAGAAACAATGAAGGGAGCAAACCCTTATATAGGTTTGAGCTCTATCTTCATGTACAATAGAAAAATAATATCGAGGGTCAAAACCCCAGCTCTAGCTTAGGGAGGAGTAAAGAAACAATATTCTACAACAACTAACTAATAATACACAAAATATGAAATGGTGGTCAAGCGACACGCCACATGTACAAATCTCCAATAAAGAATGCTCCATGAAGGTGGACGCCTCCATTAAAGAGTGAATAAGACCATGGCATACTCCAACGTCCTCCATAAAATCCTCCAAGAGAAGTCGCTCCATTAATAGATCCTCAACAAATGTGCAAACAACAACCTCCAAGTGACTTGTGATACTATGAATGGTCCCTTGCGACAGTTTTGAAAACACCATAACTCAGTCAATTTTTGTTGGAATTTCTATTATGACCACAAYTAGGAAATCCTGTTGCCACTCTACATCTAATGGCATTGATCTAGTGGGAATCAGGGCATTCTATGAAAAGATAACTACTCTTGAAGCTAGGATGTCCTCAAAATATGYAATGAAACCCTAAATCTAGGGTTTGGAACCTCCTAGATCTCCTCCAATGTGAAATGTCCTCWTCAATGGCATGGAAAAGAGTGCAATAATCAAGGAAAACCCTCCAGTAGTGGATATGTAGTTCTCCAATGTGAAACATCCTCAATCATGAATAATTGTGTACTAAATCTCTTCCAATGTGGGATGTCCTCAACCATGGATGCAAGCAACCTTCTTCAAGATGGACATCTCCTCGAAATAGGGCATGAAACCATGAAGAACCTCCTCAAAAGAATTGTTGCATCTACCAAGGTGGATGTCCTCAACCACAATATAGACAAGTGTGCAATAAGGCTCCAAGAAAAGTGGACATCCTCCTCAAATCAAGCCCTAAGAGGGTGGATCCATGAAACATGGCACCAAATCCACGAAGAAGACATGTGGAATGTCATCATTGCTCGACTAACTCCAGGAAGAAAGGGGGTGACCCTCATCAACCAATAAATTAGGATTATGCCTCAACATGTCTGCAAGATACTCCTTCAAAGTTGGCACGTGTGAACAATGATACATGAGAAGGTGTGCAAGGTGGCTTCACAAGGTGAAGTGCTCTACAATAAAGCATCAACAAGTGCGCAACAAATTGCTCAAGCTCAAGGTCCAAGATGTAACAACCCTCCATAAATGTGCCAAAGCCTAACTCCATAAAGCACGGGATCAATCATCATGAAATAATGTGCAATGTGTTAGATACAAGCCATGTATCCAATTGCCAAGTCATCAACCAATTCATCAAGAAGGGGAATGACCTCATCAAAAGATGCGTAAAATGATGATAAGTGAGTATGCGTCTCCACATATGAACCAAAGAAGGGGAGTGCTCTACACAAGACCATGATCCACCTCATAAGTAATCCATCCATGTGTGAAAAACATCTATAAGGGCTAGAACGTTCGAGAAATGGGCCTCTAACCATGCTCATACCCACTCATCAAAGTAATGAACAATATGCAAAAGAGGGGGGTGTATGCCAAACGCACTATGCCATGATGAAGTCAAACAAATGAGGATTCCAATACAATGTTAGCTGAGCCCAAAAGTGCTAGGGAATTATTCTTATATATGCACATGTATCATCAATTATCCAATGATCATAGGGGCTTCGTAACCAAGTCTACTAGCATGAAAGGGATGCAACCACCAATTCAACCCAAGTATCAATATCATCAAGATATCATCATTGAGTGAAAGCACAACCCGTAGGTCATCAACCTGTAAACCAACCTTTGTGATAAAAATCACGAGTGTAGTGAAAAAATTCACTAGTGTAGGCCTCATGCAAAATGAGGGGTAACAGGACCCTTGTGTTAGTATACCAACTCATTATCAAATAAGAAGTCGTGAACTTTGAACTCCACAAATAATTTTACCTTTTTAATAGAATGTCCATTTGTGCAAAGGAGATTAAATGTTTGAAGACTTCTAAAAATCAAAATGGTGATTGCCCATATTGTGAAAGAGTTTACCCTAAGTGACATGCAAATGTAGTCACAAGTTAAAAAATTATAGGATGAACTAGCTAAACAACGAGAAAAATATAAAGATCTCAAGAATATATTTGGTGATGAATTATTAGAAAAAGATGAGGAAATTTCTTTCCTAAAAGATCATAGTAAAAAATTAATTGCACAAATTGAGAAGTCAAATGATACAAAGTAGTGCAATAAGAAGTTAGAATAGGAGAATCAAGATCTCAAGGAGAAGCTCAACAAGAGTTTATAAGCAAAAGATGAAGAAAATTCTCACCTAAGGAACCTTAATCAGAGGTTGCTTGAACAAATCAAAAGGTTAAAGGATGAGAATCTAGAGAATCAAGACCTTAGAAAAAAAGTTGACAAATCAGAGAATGATGAAGAACTTTCATGCCTAAGGGATCATAATATAAGCTTACTTGCACATTAAGAAGCTAAAGAATGATAAGAAGTCAATACAGGGAAAGTCTTAATAACTTACCAACAAGGAAGCATTGATCAGTAAAGAAACAATGACCAATCCTATTGAACGCGAGAAGTCTTTAGACATCAAAATCGAAGTCATGGAGAAGGGAACAAATACATATCCAATCGGCAACACAACTCATAAATATGCAAATTCAATGGAAGTAAGGATATCTTTAGATGTGAACGGTCAACTTCAGTCCTATAAAATGCCAAAGTCACTCATCATTGTATATCATATCATTCATTCATATTCTTATTAAATTATTTACATATATTATTTGTCCTTTATGGATTGACTTATTTTCCTTCTTTTGTTGGATATTCCTTAGTAAATGAGCTTTCTTCATTTCAAAATGTATATCAATCCAGCTTAGGGAATTTGAGGTACATGTTTAGGATACCCATGTATGTAGGTTGAAGATAACTATTAACTTCTTGCAAACAAAGGACATTAAGATCTATAACTATATTTATAATTTTGTTGACAATGGATTTGCGACAAGGGTTTGTAAGGTCTTGTACATTCCATGACACAACCTTCATTGCAAATCTTATTGGGGATAATCCGTTGTCTCCTCATCTTCGCAACATCTCAAGGTGTTGAAAGGGTTTGGAGAGGTCATTTTCCAACTTGGGTAGGAACCAATCATTCAAGACTCTGTTGGCCTCTTACGAGGATCCTCAACACTGAGAGTTGATTGAGAAGCATCTAGTTGTGGGGGTGGACACTGGGCTTGACAACCTCCAGTCACCCATCGGGCTATGGGTTTAGAATGTGAAGGCTTCTTTTGAGTTGGGTAGAGGCTAGCCTAGGAGTATGGTTAGGTTTTTTGGGCCTAGGGGGTCGGATAGGCTTGTAGAGCTTGGGGAGGTTTACTCTTTTTCACTACCTTCGTCCATCTGTCATTTTCTAGTTGGGACAAGGCTTAACGGGCTTGAATTGAGTTTTCAATAGCATTGAGGATAGGAGCATCATTTTTCGCCATTAGGGGACAATCCTTAATTTGATGGTGTGGGATTTGAGACCTGAAATAAGTGGTGGGGAGGTTGACATATTGCACTTACTAGCAGATGCCACAATCTCCCCTTGGATGTAGACGTATTCTTTTAAATCCTTCGAGATGTTTGCCTTGAGACAAACCTTTTGATGGCACGGGTTAGAGAATTGACCTGGTTCATGGAAGTTGAAATTGCCAATTTGCACAAAAATGTTCAAGAAAATCCCAATATGGTAAGGGGAGCCCAGGGAATTCTACCTAGACCAGGTAGTAGAGTTGGGAAGCTTATTCAATTGAGAAGTTCTCATGCCATTCGAAAAACATGACCAAAGTGTTTCAACACATCTAGTGTAAATTTTTCTAACCCCAAGTGATTGTTGTCCTAATGTTCTCTCATTAAATAAGTCAAAAAACATAATTTATTTAACAACAAAATTAAATTTTTGAACATAGCATCAATCACACAATAGCTGAAAAAATAAATAGCAGAAGCAAAACATACTCATGGATTTCTCCTTCAACTCAGCTTTTCATTCCTTCGATCAAAGCTTACAAGGTGACCTCTATACCCTGTTTGAACCAGCAGATGTACGGTCAATTAAATCACCTCAAATAGAAGTGTATGACCTGTGTAAAATAGGGTACAACGACAACAATATGGCTTTCTCTGTTTCTGCCTTTCCTGGACAACACATTGCTCTCTCTCCTCTCAACGCAGAAACACACTTAAGCATGTTGATGTTTGTAGCATCAGACAGGTACTTCCGCACAGGTCTAAGTGTCTAGACGTGTGGAAGTCGTCCAAAAGCCTTCTACCTTAGTAATTTACTTTAATTAAATGAATTATTAAAGTAAAGTGTTTTTTATATTTAAAGTGAGTTTAATTTAATGAAATGCTAAGGTTATTAACATTAGTGAATTAAATGAATCTTAGCCATTGATCTCAAGTGAGTTGAGATCTAATATCAACCGTTAATCACTTTGGAGATTAGGGTTATGTTTGATTCGGTCATAACTCATGATTATAAAAGCAAGTCTAGGTGAAGGGGAAAGAGACATAACAGAGAGATCTATTGGAGTCAGTGACTCATAGAGAAAGCACATAAGGAATTTTTCTCAAGGCGATTTCAGTAAGGGTGAAGAAGGAATGTCATCTAGAGATCAGCTCAGTCCAAAGGAGAAGAGAAGCAAGGTGGCAGCAATAGACAGATCTGGTAGCAAGGATAGATCTGGGTAGCAGATCAACAACAGGTACAGTCGCAGAACGGGCCGTATAGAGCCGGAGCAGCGCTATACGCAATAGAAAATAGTCCAGGGTCTGTACATACGTCCCTGATAGGTAGTACAAGGCACATACATACGTGTTGAACTAGTAGTCGGGGCGTGTACATACACGCAATGAAAAATATACAGGCGTGTACATACCCGCTGTACAAGCCGTATAGGGCACACATAGATCATACAGGACGCTGGTACGAGACCATACAACAATGACAGAGTTGCTTGGTTGCAGGTGTTGGCTGTATGTTTTTTGTTTCTATTCTTAGTGGGCAGTTTTTCCAGTTTGGTAGCCCTTGTAAGCTTGGAGTCATTATTTATTGAAAAGCTGATTTGAAGGGCAGAATTTTTGTGTGTTGTGTGAAGTTTGGTTTCCAGCTTTGCTTCCGCTGTTTTATTTCCAGCGAATATATTTTATTCTGTGTGCTGTAATTTAATTATCAGCAAGGAAAAACACAAGGTAGTAATTTATCTAGGTGTTGGGATCATCTTCTTGTTCAAGTTGTCACTCTGGAACAAATCCATTAGAGCCTTGAATATTTCTCTGGCCGACTGCTTCTCTGGCGTCCATGATCATTTGCTTGGCCTTCACTTCCTCTTTTGTGAGCTGCCAACTACTGCAGATTTGTGGGTGAAGGCACAACATCCTTGACAATATGCCAGAGATCATTCTCTTCTAATAAGAGTGTAACCCTCACTTTCCATGACAAAAAATTTGAGGCGCCATCCACTCTATCCTCAAATCTAAGGCTAGCTGAGGCCATCTCTAAGGTCTAATGCACAAACCCAGATTTGAAAATTAGTCCTTAAAAGGAATATTGAAACCCTCTAACTGCGGGTCCTTCTTTATGACAGTTGATTTACTGTTGTAAACCCTTGAGAATATCAATTGAAGAAATTGCTCTGATACCATGTAAATTTTTCTAACCCTAGGTGACTGCTGTTCTAATGTTCTCTCATTAAATAACTCAATTTATTTATTTAACAACAGAAATAAATTTCTGAACATTGCATAAAATCACACAATCACTGAAAAAATGAACAGCAGAAGCAAAACATACATACACAGGGATTTCTCCTTCAACTTAACTTTTCATTCCTTTGATCAAAGCTTACAAGGTGACCTCTACAGCCTGCATGAAACAACAGTTGTGTGGTCAATAAAATCACTGCAAACAGAAGTGTATGGCCTGTGTAAAAGGGGTTACAACTACAACAATACATACTGCTTTGTTTCTGCTCTTCCTCAACAACAAATCTCTCTTTCTTCTCTCAAGACTGAAACACACTTAAGCAATCATTGAAGATAAAGTACGCCCTGCAGATCTGAAGGTGTATGGCCTGTGTGTGGAAAAGACTGCTCAACAATGTATAGTTTGTTGTATGCCCTATTGTACTTGCTGGTCACTTCAACAATCTGCTCTTCCTCTCCTTGAATGCACTTTGCCCTCTTCTAGCTCTCTTGCTCTCTTGCTCTCTTCTCATATGAGGTTGACCTCTCCTATCTTGTCCTCTTTATGCTATGATAGAAAAAACTATTCTCCTCAATCCTAGCTGCCACATATCTAAATCTTGAGATGCACGGCTAAGATTAAATACTAATCTAAGTCACTAATATTCTAGAACTTCTGGAACATTTCATCTAGATCCCTAAGACTAAGTTGACTTCAAAACATTCGACTTTAACTTTTCTTTTATTTTTCAAGTGAAATTACAAGATGGAATTATTTCCCACTTTTCCTAAGTGGCCACTTTAAAAATAATGAGAGGAAATGAAATAATAGCAAATCTAAACCTAAGACACAACTTGACTTTGTCCATGAGGTCCTCCTGAATTGGTCCACCATGTGCCATGTAGATTCTCCTACTCTCTGTTGTGTCCTACTATGTCATCTCGTCCTTTGCATCATTTCTCGAAATGTCTCGAACCACTTCTTGCACGTTCATACTAAAGCCTGTGCAAGAAGTTCCTGTCTGAGCTACATTTAACATCTAGGGCTCGTGGGAAATTGCTTAAAAAATGACTCTCTTCAACAAAGAAAATACAAAAAATCCCCTAGTTAGGATGTGGATAGCCATGCAAATCCACCCATTGGGTCCTCAAGTGTCTTTGGCCCATGTCTTAATCACAGATTCTAGTGCGATATGCCCCACAAAGTGCCCAAGCAATGTGTGCTTTTTCAAATTTTCACAAGTCGTAGCATATTCATAGTCTTGAGAGTTGAATATTAAGATGAAATTCATTAGGAGGGATTTCCTTACATTGTGCACTCCCTTAGGGATGAACTTCCATGGAGCCTTTTGGAGGAATCATGCTAGCCAAAACCCTAAGTCTTGGCTGTTGTTTAGGGGGTTTCCAAATTCTATCCATCCAAATGCGCGAAGTCCATTGTCCTTCATCTTACCACTAATTCTTAACCCAAGTTAGCCCTAAGGAAGATTTATTTGGTTGTTGATAAGTCAACATCATCCCTCAACAATTCATTTTGCTTCCAAGCATCATCCCAGAACAAGGTATGTTCACCACTTCAGACCTCCCAAAAGCATTTTTCCTGGATTAGTTATAGGCCTTGTTTGACACTATTTCAAATGTAGAAGCCATTTGGAAGATTGCTCATCCAGGCTCAATCTTCATGTCTGAGTCCCTTTAGCGTTTATCCTACTAGGCTTGGGCTTGCAAGGCCAATTTCTCTACGATCCATCCCCAAATCATTTTACCTCTTGGTGCCTTGTTGAAAATTTTTGATTTTCTAATACTGATCCCTCCTCCTTCCTTTTAGCAGCAGGCCAATGATGGTGACTATGCATCATGGGCCATTTTCTTTTCTATAGTGGCTTCTCCCCACATAAAATCCTTTTGTAGC
Source organism: Picea mariana (assembly GCA_032191745.1). Taxonomy (NCBI): domain Eukaryota; kingdom Viridiplantae; phylum Streptophyta; class Pinopsida; order Pinales; family Pinaceae; genus Picea; species Picea mariana. The sequence goes on along the minus strand of JASDQU010437062.1, from coordinate 62,299 downwards.
CTCAATTTCTCTTATGATCTTCATTGGAGTAGCCAAAGGCAAAGACATATTGGAATTGCCTCCAGGAGAGACTTCTTGAGTGTAGTTGTGCTCACTAGAGACTGGAATATGAAGGTACATCCACTTAATTTATAATTGCCTATGGACTCCTCAAGCCCATATATGCGACAAATGCTAGTTGCTTCATATTGTTGGAAAGGATAATTGAGGTCTAGGAAGATTTATGACCTATGGAAATATCTAGTGAATTGTTCATGTAGGGAAAGTCCAAGCAACATGAGGGGAAGAGTGAAGTAGAGGCTGTTAAAAATAATTGTTGAGCCATCGCTAGTATATACTATATAGGTGCATTCACCACCCTAATATTAGAGGTCATCATATAAACTGCCCTGGTCTTGAGATATACAAAATGCTTGATAGTTTGTTGGGTTGGGTGAGATCTATTAGTCATGAGAGAGATCCCACACTAGATTTCTACACATGGTAGGTTTGATGCATCATTTAGCATGAGTGGGTTAGGAAGGACACATTGTCACACATGGTAACCTATGCATATAATCCTAAATGGTGTGGAAAAGGCCAAGGAGATTTCCGCCAATTGATGATTGGGAGGCAATCAAGGGGGAGGGTCTTAGAGCTCTACTATTATAAATATGTAACTGCTAACAAGGGTGGGGTGCTTAATAATTCTTATTGTTTGCAAAACTGAATGACTTCTTCAACACATTAGATGTGGGGAAGGATCAATTGATGATAGCCTAGGATAATTTGATTGGATTGAGGATTATGGGAATGAAGCTCTAAAGCTTTGACAATGTGATATTTGGTTACTGTACCAGACTGCTAGTTCCTCTATTGTTGAGAGGAGCTCGTTTAGCTATAACTTTATCCATTATCTAAAGGAATAGAATTTCTTGTAGGAGAGTAGAGAAGCTAGTTGTAGCGCATAATTGCCAATGTCTTTTGTATTGGAAGATGCTTGAGTATCTGGATAGATAAATGACAAAATGGTATTGTGCCCTATAGGAGACACATTGATTGATGATGAGGGTGTAGAGATGTAGTAAGGCTTGGTTGGGATGCCATTGAACATCATTGATGAATTAGATATAATAGTTTACAAGCTTTTGCGGCTCACTATATAATCCATTTAGACTTCAGGAAAAACCCGCATTAGATTTTTAATTGTCGATGTTTCGAACCATAAGATAGGTTCATCGTCAAGACATAAAGAAGTTGAAGAGAAATAAGGCTGATCACTATCAATAAATAACAATCTTCGCAACAATCGAAAACGTAGGCAAGAAAATAGCGTAAAGGATAGGTTAGCTAGGCGAAGGAAAGCAAAAATAAACTAAATAAAGCTAGAATATAGGAAAAGCATTAGTCCAAAGGTTAAGAATAAAGATTAAGAATATATGTTTTATTAGTCAAACAAATAAAAATTAAATGAATAGATAAATTATGTGAATGCATGATTAAATAAATATATGAAAGCATATAAAATATATATGGAGCAAGAACTTGTATAATTCTAGGAATAGGAGACAATGAAAGAAATTAAAATAAAGAATAAAGATAAGATTCATAAATGTATTGAAAGCCGTGACCATATATATATATATATATATATATATATATATATATATATATAGGTGGGATGGTTCAAATTACAAAACTTTATAGCTAAAGAAGCCCTAATATATGACAATACAA